>JARFOC010001235.1:70891-96806 GCA_031763485.1 Osmoderma eremita | reverse complement strand
GTAGGTGTTTCCTGAGTTTGCAGTGACCTGCAAACACAGAAGTGATTATTTTGATCCTTTTACGATCAAGTTTTAGTAATTCTCCTGTTTTGACATGGTTGGGTTGTAATAGGGGAACACCAAGTGTAGTTGAACTACACTTGAAACGAAGGAAAATCCGATCTGCTTATTTCTAACCACATTAGGAAGAGATAAAAGCACAATCGTACGCAGTCTGTAACATGGGTCGCAAAACAAAAGAACTTAGTGAAGCTGAGAAACAAATTATTGTTGTACTGCATAAGTAGGGCAAAAGTTTGCGACAAATAGCCGCAGAGGTAAGAAAACCTCATAGAACAGAACACTATATCATTCAAAAATGCAAACAAAATAATAGTGTCGGCAATAGACCTCGCAGTGGTCGTCCGAAGATTTAAAGCAACCGTGATGAGAGACAAATTTTGAGCCGACAAATGGTTTGGCGCAAACCAAGAATAGAATTACAAAACATTTAGCCCTCACTCTGAAACATGGAGGTGGTCATGTCATGATTTGGGATAGTATGTCATACAATGGTGTCGGTCAGCTACATTTCATTGAAGGAATTTTAAATGCCAAAGGCTATTTGAACATTCCGTAAGAAGAAATTCCAAAAAGTGTAGAAAAGTTGAACAACAAAAGTGACTATATGTTGTTACACGACAACGCCCCTAAGCACACCTCACGCATAGTTAAGGAATGGTTGCTACACAGACTACCCAAAATACTTCCACATCCCCCCCAAAATCCAGATTTAAATCCAATCGAAAACCTATGGCATATATTGGACCTAGAATTAAGGAAGAAAAAAATTTCATATAAGACTGACTTGGAACGATGCCTTCAGGAAACTTGGGATCAAATATCACCAGAAGTCACACAAAAGCTGGTTACTTCTATACCAAACAGACTAAAAAGTTTCTTTAGATAATAATGATTTATCAACAAAATATTAAAAACAAACATTGTACCAGAATAGGTAGTTGTTTTTCTATATCTATATGTATTTGTTCAAATATTTTATTGGTTTGGAATTTTTGTTTTAATTTCATACATGGTTTCGCATTTGAAATTTTGAGTTAAATTGTAATGTATAGAGTTTTATATGCAATTTGCAAATGTCTTACAAGTTAATAATGTTGATTTCCTTTTCATTGTGTCTGTATGTAAAAAATACACGGTGTTCAAATACTTTATTGACCCACTGTATGTATAAATGCATATCTATATACGAGGGAAAAACCTGTAATCCGGTAAAACTAATAACTAAATACTACTCTTCAAGATAATCGATTTATTATCTCAGAGCTTTTCAAAGGATCACAATATCCTTAAAATGCCTTAAAATCTGTGTGATGCCAAAATTAACAAATTCATTTTTCGTCTACGAACTAATTCTAATTTTTGTAAATAATGGTAGGCCTTCGCTATTAGCATATACACCAGAAACAAATAGAATATAGCCAATATTAAAGTAAGGCTTCCGCATTCTCCATCCTTATCGTTTAAACAAAATTTTTAAGAACCAAAGGGTATCAGAAGTTATAATGTCAGTACAATATCGATATTTTTTGCCCTGAAAATACAATGTATCAATATACAATATATCTACAATGTATGTATGTAACCGCAAAAAACATAGTTCATCGGAGAAAATCATGTAACCCATACCAGTTTGATCGGCCAAGCTATTTGCGATAGGCTATACATATAATTTGTTAAATCACCGGAGGTTATGGCATACTTTTAATGTCGTTAATTAAATTGAAATGGACAAGAGACATCAATTCTATTTTTATACAACCGACAAAACAACTATAATTTTCTTTAATTGCCCATTATTCGCGTTAGAACAGAATGAGTCATATAAAAATAAACTTACACTTCTATTTCTAAACTACATTACATTCCTTTAACGGGAACACGTTACAAAATAAAGCAATGTGGACGAAATGGATTTGACTTATTACCAGATCGAGGTTTCGTTTAACTGCTAGAATTTTATCACAATTGTTATTTCTTTGATGCTATTGTTATACGTACATTCCTCTGATAAAAGTTTTAAGTAGCTCATATCAGTTATAGAATTTAATTTTGTTCTTTTTGTTTTATTGCGCATAAAATACACCTGAACCCTATGTAAATCAAACGAATTTCTACTTGTGTAATATTTATTAGCTCCCTATACGTACATGAAATGCTACTAAACAAAATTCTTCCTTGTATACCTAGGCACGCGTTGGTGAATACATGTATTTCCGTTATAGATTATAAGTAGGCATGAGGGGATAACTATCTAAGAATAGCTTCAAAATACTTGTCAAGTTTCTTATATAGATAAACGTAATCCGTGTTGCTTTTTATGAACTATAGATAAGTACGAAAAAATCTAAAAACAAGTGTGTCTTCTCAGTTTGTTTATTGTCTTGTTCAAGGAACGATTTTTGTGTCATTTTGCTTAATTTTACAGTTTGTATGGAGATAATCAGCAGTAAATACTTTTAAATTTGTAAAATCATATCGGCTAATCCCCTTCAATATCCTTATTCAGTTATTTCTTTTCCTTTGACAATGATGAATTTATTCATACGGTATATTCTTGCCTTATTCATCTACTTAATTGTCCCAAGGTTAGATTTTCCACTATTTTATTAGGATGTCTTTCGGAACATACCCCAATAATAATTCTATGCAAATCTTCAATTCTGTCCATCTTCGTTTCTTTCTGATCCTCTTTCTTTGGCTATGGCCAGTTTTACTTCGACATTTTGCCGTTTTAAAGTCTACTGATGTGGAATCACGGCTTTGAGTCCATCTCTTTGCATGTTGGTTCTATTTTCTTTTGTCTTTCACGAACTTACTTATATTCTTTCTGTTGCATTCATATTTCTTGATTACGTGCTCCATCCCTTTGGATGAAACCTGTGATAGCCCTTAGTGTAGTCCAAAATTTCAGCTGGACGGACCTCCTCCCGCGCTAGAAATCTAATGATTGCTCGTTGCGCCACATACGGGTGTACTTTGCTCTCACTCATTTTTGCTACTGCCACACTAACGATATCAAACAATTCTCTCCTCCCATAGCCCCGTCGTGCAGTTGCTATCAGTACCCGAACCTATCGTGCCCCTTCCAAGACTCTCCGCATTATATTCTCGTTTAAATTTGAACGTCCCTCGTATATTAAGTTATGTAATGCTGTTAAATATGTATAATGTAATCTACATAATCATACTGAACCAGACTTAATGTAATGAGTGCTTTGCCCCTTTTTTTGTTCATTTCGCTAAGCAGCCATCTGAATCGACAAACAAGTTGTAACCTGCTCGTACTACTACTACTACGCCCGACCTAACCGACTTGACCTACCAAACTAGCAACAAACAATGTTTTAATTTCGCGCTCAACTGTATTGAAACAACATTTCCTGCAGAGTAATCGAAGAGGCCTCATTCGTATTAATCCCACGATCTTCCGTTTCCTTGCTACGCAGTCCGCGGACATTCTTGAATTTCAAGGTGAGATGAGGTTGCTACTTCATGCTCACTTACTCGCTCTTGTTGAAAGTACATAAGCGTACGAAGTTTTCTATGTGGCTCTTGCCATTTCACGGTTCACAAGTCCGACGGTATTGTAATAATAAGTAGAGGCTAAACGTACACTCTTTAGGTTTATAGACGGAAATTATATCGCTGTATTTGGGCTATTTTGAATTACAGGTAATATCGTCGGTTTGGTGCAAAACTATCCTATTTACAAATTTCACATTATCTAAGTTTGTTACCATATTATATGGAGAAGGTTTCAAAAAATCTTCTAAAACTATCTTAACTTATTTTTTATTAATTTTACTGTAGAAATATAAAAGCAATATTTCCGTCAATAACAAAGTTATTTTGGATTAAAATTTTCAATCGTGGATTTCTCATAAACATGCACCAAACCAGCGATATATCGTATGCCAGAGAGATCCACACTACTCACCCGATATCACACATCAACTCAATGCTCAAAGTTAAGTAAGATTGGTAGTTATATTATGAACAATCATTTGTCAAAATAAAAAAGACTTCGTAGTATAAAATATGGTGCGGTTATTAGGAATCCGATTCCGATTTTCATAGTGACACACTCTCTCGCACACGGTACATAGGTAATATTTTCTTTACATGCTTCACGCTCAACTTACTCGTGAATTAATTATTATTGTTACTTCTTTGTATCAAGTTTTCAGATATTGCAGAGTACAGACGAAATATTGAAAAGAATAAATGTATTATGTAAATAATAAAATAATTAAATATTTTTATTATGCTTTCTTATTAACAGATAGTATTTATTTGTTTTTTATTTACAAATTTGGAACAGTTGTATAGATGGCTACATCGTTTTTTCATTTTTTAATGCTTCGTTTAGAAGTAATGGTTTACTTCGTTATAATACAAGAAAATAGTTTTTGGTTAGAATTTTTGTTTATTATTACAAAATCAACTTAATTTTATTTTATTAAGTTGGTAGTACTTTTACACTTATTTCATATCTCTTTTCAGAATTTTTCTATCAGGCAGGGTTTCAGGTTGACAAAGCAATGAAATTTTGTGAAAGTACATATGATATGTGTAAAAACCATGAAAAAAGTGACATACGAGGCGATAATCCAATACCATATGTGATTGACGAAATGATAACGAAAAGTGGTCGTACAGTTTTACGATTACCGCCATACCACTATAATTTACACCCACTCGAACTTGTATGAGCACAAGTGAAGCATCATGTTGCTGCCAACAATCAAACTTTCAAGTTAGCAAAAGTAAAAACTTTATTAAAAGAAGGGACTAAAACCTTGTAACAGCTGCGAAATCGATAAATTGCATAAAACATATTATTGCAGAAGAAAATAAAATATATGATCTGGATAATAATCTGATTATTACTGCAAACACAGGATTATTATCAGACCTATCATCGGAATCTGATTTTTAATAATGACTTTTTAATTCATGGGTTTATTTCAGCTTTGTTAAAAAGAAAACAAGTGGAAATATGTCAAATATTTGTGTTTTCATTCATTTTAACAATGAATGATAACAATTTGAACTACACAAGAGCATTTGATTGTTGTGCACATATAATTATAATTAGAACACTTATTACAAATAAACTATTGAAGTTCGTACAGTTATTTGCTGGAGTTTCTTTGTATTTCTCCTTAATGTGATATCTTACCGGATCACACATGAATTTGTTAAAGATTGCACACATTATATAGCTATAGAGAAGAACACGTAGTTTTTAAATTCCCGCATAAAAAAATAACCAATAAAGTTTTACATTATAGTTTATGATTTTTTTAATGATGTTCCTATTAAAATAAATTTGAATGTGCCGCTATTTCCGGATATATTCTTATGGACAGGCATGGATTGGGCACCAACCACCTACTGTATAATCCGAAAAGGTAATTTTAAAATACATGAATTGGGCACCGGACTTCTAATTACTGTTTATTTTGCTTATTAATTCCTCTTATAGTGCTGCACCTTTGACCTTTCTCTATATATGTTGTTTCTTACATATGTTATGTCATTTACGGTTAAAATGTTCATAACAGCAACATTTTTCTTTATGGCACTGTGTATAACTTTTGCTGGTTTCTCAGTCAATTCTTCGACAGCCTTTCTTTTGGATGTACTACTAACTGGAATAGAACAGCAAAACTTAGCAACAATTACAATTCAGTCCAATAAATTACCTTACCTATTTGTCGGTTTACTTTCTGCAAATCGTCTTCGTGAGTGTGATTTACCTCACCTTTTGATATAATATTTTCATCACCAAGTGTCCACACTTTCGCTTTAGAACGTTAACCGCGTCAAATATCGTATTGAACTAAAATTAATAACAGGAAGGTATTTATAAGGGATAGTGCGCTAATGGTTTCCTTATTCCTCTAATGACCGATTTAATTGTAGTGCCCCAGGTAGGGAAATGGTATCCGTAATTAGAGATTAGGATAGTGCCCAATTCATGCACTTATTGCTCCTGTGTGATGCATCCACAAATCACAGCGCCCACTATTGTTTCCTTAACGTGAATGGAGTTTAGTCCCGCCTTCTTGTAGTCGACTATTTAATCGTGGTTTACTATCACGAGACGAATCGCTTCCTTCCTGTATATGTAAAATATTTCCAACACAATTTTATTTAATTTCAATATTTAAAAGGAGAAATTATTTATTTTATTTCAAAAAGAAATTCGGTATTTAGAGACCATCACTGACAGGAATTTCTAAGAAATGGCTTTCTATATTCGGAGACATATTGTATGTTATTACAACCACCATAATATATACAATGCACATGTTTTCGCATTTCCCGAATGAATGCCTGAGTGTTATTTAGCCTATTGTCGAAACGAGAAGACCAGGGGAGTGTAATAAATCAACGTCAACCGCCGAGAAACTAATAATAAAAGTCGGAGTGTGGCGTAACAGGCGCCGAATAAAATGATCCTAAACCGCAAATAATTACCAACTGCAGCGGTTCCATCGGTTAAAAGAAACTTTCCTGATTATATTCGTAAATTGGTCAACTATAACACGCAACGCCTTGGTTTAAATAAATACTAGTGCAAGCGAAGTAAGTAATGTCGTTTTCTGGGAGCCCGGAGATAATTTAGAACGACTTCGAACACTGTTGTGTGTTTTAATTCTCTCCGCAGACGACGATGATTCACACACTATTTAAGATGACAAATATAGCTCATACGCATATTAGAATATACGTACAGAGAACGCGTTCTAAAAATATACAAAATGATTATTTAAGATACAAGACCACGGCAGCTTCCAATTAGTTCGTAATTCTGGCGCATTCCGTTTTATTTAAATACCGAAAACTATAATAGAAATTGATTGCATCATATATGATTCTACACCAAGCCCCCCCAGTCAATGGCCAAATATGTTACCAAGAGCATAGGAAATTATAACAATAGAAGAAACCCATTTGTTTACAAAATAAATTTACAACCAGTAGAAAAAATAATATTTACAGCTCAATTGATGGCCGCACGAAGTGAATGAGTGAAGAAACTCTAAATGAGAAGATCGGTAGAGCGACCCCGGGGCGAGGCGTGTCAGATTAAAGGTCCTTTACCTCGGCTGGCGCATTTGTTGTGTGTGCAGCAGGATTTTTGCGCTGCTCTTCGCTCTTTTTATCTCTACCTGGTTTCATCCTCGGCGAATTTTTTGCCGTGGTTACCATCACTTTTATTATTAAAACATTACCAAATCGGGAAAAATGATAAGTGGTGCGTAATGAGAAGACGGGGCATCCGCGAATTCGATGATGATTCCATGAAAGTGTAACGTGAATAATAATAATAATTTTATTGTGATACACTATTTTGGCTATCTAATATGCTGTTACAAGACACAACGGCACTTGTATAGTCGGCATACATGGTCAAGTCGTACTCCGATAAAAAAGTTTGTAATATCATTAACAAAAATCAAAAATAATATTGGACCCAAAATGCTCCCTTGAGGAACTCCTCTACTGACGGGTAGGCTAAAGGATTTAACAAACCTTTTTTTAACCGCTGACTGATTTTGAATATTCACAAACTGGGTTCTTCCTTTTAGGAAAGATTCAAACCATTGTGAAACAGTGCCGCGTGTACCATACCAATTTAACTTTGTAATCAAAATATCATGGTCGACACAGTCGAACGCACGACTCAAATCGCAAAAAACGCCTATAGGAACTGACCATTTTCCATGCCCGACACAACAATATCATATAGAGCACGTATAGCAGTCATTGTAGAGTGATTAATTCTATATCTATGTTGCTCAGTTAAAATATTATACTTATTCAAATGAGAAGTAAGCCTACGCAACATGGCATACTCAAAATTTTTTGAGAAACTAGAAGAAATTGTAAGAGGGCGATGATTTTTAATATCTAACTTGCTATCTTTTTTATGTAAAGGAATGACACGAGATTCATTCAACTTTGGCGGAAATACCCCAGTTTCAAATGATAGATTAATCAAAAAAGTAATTGGAGCTATTAAACGATCTGCAACTCTTTTAAGCAAATTACAGGGTACCCCATCAAAATATTTCATAAAAATATCAACAACAAAAAATCCAAAAGCTACGTCTACGTCACAGTAGTTAAAGAGTTGATCCCAAGATATGTTATTCAATATTGCAATAAAATTCAATACTTTATCATTAGCATAACCTCTGAAATACACACAGTCACCGGGAATATCCCGATCGCAAAAGGGTAGCACACCCAACAATACCCTATGGTCACTCACAACAGAATCCACAACAAAAACATTTTGTATTTCTACCATATTAGAAAAACATTGTCTATCATAGTTGTGTTGTTACCCTGCACACGAGTTGGTATTTTTACAAACTCTGGGAAGTCAAATGTAGACGTGATACTTCGTAAATCACGCACTTATTTAGAATAATTTATTGAAAGGTGATAATGAATTTGAAGTTGTGCATTGCAATTTGTTCTTGTATTTTTACAAATATAAAAATATATATATATAGGTGTACAGTGGTGGTCATCCGAATAGAGCCACGCTGTGGGAAGCAACAATTCTCACGAAAAAAATGAGGTAAAGTGAGGTAAAAGCAAACAAATTTAGATAGATTTATTCTATTTATCAACAATAAAACAAAAGAAGATTTGTTTAATAAAACAGTTCTTTTCAATAAGGTGTAGCCTTTGTAGTTTAAGGTTTTCAATATTTCGTGGCCTGCCCCTTATTCGCTCCGCCTTGGCATGGATTCTATAAACTGTTGGCATTTTGCTGTGGCAATGGCGGACCATTCTTTTTGTACTATATCCCATATTTCAGCTTTATTTTTTATTTTATATCTCCCATTTTCCTTGCAACTCTTCCATTTAAGTTGTTTTCCTGCAATCTACGGCGAATAGTGCGTGCACTAATATTTAACTCTAGTTCGGTTTTAGTTTCTCTATAGATGATTTGAACGGATCTGCTCGAGAAAAATAAACGATTCTTTTATCTGTTTGTGGTGTAGTTATTGTTTTTGAACCGCGATTTTCTTTGCCATAATTTACTTTTATTGCATTTTTACTACATTTTACTATTTACTATTTTCTTCGAACAGCCTACAGTACCTGCTATTTTGCGTTGCGACATTCCCTGATTATGGAGTGTTGAAAACTGTCTTTTCAATAGACGTGCAATGTCGTGGCTCGCCCCATTTTAAGCAAATTTATGTATTAGTGGTTATTTTGCAATTATTAATCAGATACACCCTTACCTGATACAATTACATCTATTTCTATGGCCACCACTGTATATATATATTTATTTAATTATTTATGTATCTGATCCCCTATAAGTATCAGGTAGCAGTTAGATAGTTGACATACAAATAGAATTTTATAATTAATCTACTTTATTTAAAAACACAGAAAAAATGTTATAACAATATTAGAATAAAGTTTGGAAATAAAATTTCTTTTTCCCGTGTTATCTCAAAGAAATTCTCATCTATATCGTATCATATTATTATTATCATCTAAGGTATTGTCATATATTAATTCGAAACAAATACCTAAATATCAAGCAAAAAAAACGTACCATTTCCCGTAGATTTAATATCTATTTAAATACTGCATATAGATACATACAAATGACTATTTAATTTTGTATTTCTTTGTGTCGCGCCACGTGTAGAATATTAATTAATACTGCCGTCCGTTATCGATTGTTTATTTCTTTTGCGATCTTAAATTTTAATGTTTTAATAATGAGATGCATACATTATTTTATTGCATAACAATATGGTTACTTAAAACACAAAACACCACATAATCGGCTTTAATTGAGTTCTCGTGATCTCATAATTAATATATGTATGTATGAATTGCACAATTTGAATACCGTACGATAGTGAATTAAAGTTCTGGAACTAGGTACCGCACACCCATGGAAAAACGAATTCTTTTATTATACAACAGCACATGTGTGTGTAATTATTATCAATCTTATTAAGAAGATTACAATCCACAATTGTATAACTACAACTTAATACCGGTATAATTTACAAGTAAATTGAAGAAACTTTTACTACCAATTAAAGAATTCGAAAGGTAACACTCCAAAACGAAACTAATTTTCATAGGCGCTTCCTGTTTGAACCGGATATATTCCACACAGGATCTAGCTGCCTGCCTAGGAAACCATTGTTAATCAGTATAATTGATTATATTATATGAATTAAAGATTCTTATCCTATCTTTTGCGGTTTTCCCCTTTTTTAATTGGCTTATCTTGGAATTTCAAAATTCCCAAACGATATGCGCTTATTTCATAATTCAAGATGAAATGACACACAACCAGTAGCGGCTCCTCTAAAAATTCCAAGATTGTTTGATAACTCAGATTCGTCAAGTCCGCAAATTCTCCACAAATTCTTCCACAATCAATAATTTTTTGCTAAATATATCTATCTTTCGTTACCTCTTCATTATGTTTCTGAATTGATTGTCTTAAATGGTATCTACCCGAGTGGCAATGTTCGCTGGACCGATATTCGTTGAGATTAAGAACGTTCATAATACGCGTTTTATATTCACCCTGTCTTTTAATATACTTTTGCAAATGACTCAAATTTGTTACGCTCCATGAAGGTTCACCTTTAAACAATAAGCATGGAAAACAAAATAATCAATTAGTTTTTTCACAACCACATGTCCACGAAACATTCGAATCCAAGTCCGTTACCTCACACTATTATTATTAAACAACAAAAATATTTATTGGTCCCAATATTTGAAAAACATCTAATTCCAGGAAAAAAAATTGAATAACTTATGCGAGAAAAAATACTAGAAAAACTAGAAATTATGTATAATTCACACTAAGATAAAAACTAAAAATAGTCGACAATAAGCAATAATACAATAAAAAATTATTAACATGATACTAATGATGCATTAACATAGAGTTTGTTCCATCTGGACTCGCTGACTGTCAGATGGACGTCAGACGCATGCGCATTGCATAATTTGTACGACATAATAGTTATTTATGTAACAAGTGTTTAAAGTTCGGTCTTATGACATGAATTCGGGAGATCCGAACGAATGTCATAAAATCGACTTTATTCACGTGTTGCATATAAATTTTTTACTACGACCCCTATCTATGTTTGGAGGTATGCAATTTTCGTTCTCACCTTCTGAATTACTAATAAATTCCATTTCCATCATGTCTCAATCAGATGTGGTCTTTATGCAATATTTTATGATTAGTTTATGACAAAACCTCTGCGATAAACATAAACACTGCTGTCAATTGTCAAATAGATCGGCGTGAAGTTAGTCGGGCACGTCGAGGTTATTGACCCTAAAGTTAGTGACGATCGTAGGTGCGTATCATGAGATTCATAATGCCATCGATACAGCCGATATTGATGGCATAATGAAAAATGTGACAAACGTCAATTTTTGACATTGGTTATGATGTGTAAAGGGTCAACTTTTAAGGCGGTCATAGAAAAAGGTGTTTATTGCTAAAACGCATAGGCAATGCGCATACCTCTGAGGTCCATTTGACAGTCAGCGAATCCAGTTGGAACAAAGCTATACATACGTGAGAATGAGACAACTTTGAATTTCAAAATGTTATAGTTGCGACCACTGTCTCTGCACCGTAGGTCAAGAAAATCAACTTGCTTGAAGATGGTCGCAATCATCGGGCATATTAATCCTGGAGAATTTCTTTAAGTCATTTGCATGCAGTAATTTACCGTAATCTAAGTATGAAGATAAAGTAATTTGTACAATAAATTTCAAAGTGATTTTAATTTCGTTTGAAGCATATAAAAGCAAGAGTGAATTGTCTGCATCTGCGTCAATGATTTCTGACTTGAACAGAGTAACCAACGGTAGAGCGCAAAATTCCATAAAGCAATGATATACGTTACGTACGAACATAAAAATACTATCTTCAGCAGGAATTAGTATTGATTTTACGTCGATACGGTGTTTTCGTTAAATCCGTCATTGCACGAATTTAGTTGGTATGTTGGATATTATTATTCGTTTGTGTATCGAATCATGAACGTTAACACAAACATTCTGTAGCTAAATTGCGTTAATATTTCCATAAAAGTTAAAATTTGGAAAAAATCGTTTTAACGACGTGTTTATAAATTGTTTGAACTGTTTTTGCTTTGCCTATTTTGATTTCAAGTTATTCTGTAGGCGCAAGCCGTCTGATTGAATTCCATTTTTTACTTCGAGACTCCGTCTTATGAAAAGGGACTTTTAAAAGCTCTTGAGAAAAACGGTACACGTTCATGGTCCGGTGAGGCACAACTAAACGGTGCTACGATGTCTACAGCCCCGTTCGCGGTATGCCACCCGGGCGTTCTGGTGTCCCCAACACTTTGTTCGGTAATTCAAACGGAGCTAAAGAGTTTGCCGCCCTATTAAGCTTATTATTGTATTCTTTTTTGTGCAAAGGGGATTTGATGTCTAAATTTAAATTATAAGCTAACTTTTCATTGATACATAATCTAAGTTTTATTTTGTGTAGGTATATAAAAAGTAATTTCGGAAATTACTTTTTATTTTTGATTATTACTTTTGTAAAATTTAGTCAGTGCTGCAGTCCTTATACACCAGGCGCCACTGCAAACAACCACGATTATAACAATAATTTTATAGAACGCATTTTACTTGAAAATAAACAATGGTTGCTTATCTTCCTATTTAACCGTGTTACAAATTAGAGTAGCTTTAAAAAGTATTACCCGTGTCGTACACATATCTCTTGCACAATATTTTTTATCTACCCGAGATAAACTATTTACTAATGCAGATTTTGTTCGAAATATAGTATTTTTAGACTCGTGTGATTTTGTCAAAATAATTATGTTATCTGGAATAAAAACTATTAATATATTCAAATGGGCTGCCTTTTGATTACTTTTATTATTACATGACAACGAAGTGATTAGAGAGGAGAATGGAAAAATGCCAGCTTTCTCAAAAAATACACAAATATTTCCGCGAAACTCGAGTGAGGACAGGCAAAGATATGCAATTTATCAAAGAAGTTTTAAGCAAGAATATTGTCATTAGTATCTTTCGGCCACGAAGTTACTGTACGCTTTTTATATCATTTCAGCGATAACGTCAAATGCGTACAAAATGCGTGTACTTAATTGGAACATCGTGTTGGTGCTAGGAGTCCAGTTATAAAGGGTCGCTATTTCGCAACTGACAAAACGACTCCGATTGCGATTTGACGCACTTCCGGTTGTTCGATTCTGTTCATTATATGATGAATTTCGCGAGCGGTAGGCTGATCATCTACCGATAGATCCATCGGTATAAAATAATCAACCAATGTCTCGCATTATTTGCTGCGTTCGACAGCAGTCCTATTTAACATTTAAAATACAAATCTCTTCCGATATTTAATAGTTGTTGTAATAATCTTCTAGTTGTTCTAGAAAAATTGCTTAGTATATCCAAATAAGTGACTTGATTCACATTGTTGTCATAGAAACATGATCCTTACCTTAAAATTACAAAGAAAATTGACTTTTATTAAGTATTACTTAATTATTATTAATAATCATTAATTATAAAATTGAGATGACCAAAGTACATTCCTTAAAAGCTCAAAAATGATCGGAATACAAGCTTCAGATTAGGCATAAATTTCTCAGAAAAGTATAAGAAATATCCTCTTGTATCACTTATGTGTGGACAGTGTATAGTGTGATGATTTGATGACTAAACAGTAAATCTCAATACACATGCTATTACAATTAATTTGCACTTATACATATGAAAGCAAATCAATATCTATTCGAGTAAATAGTAAAGATAAAAATCGGCGCCAAATTTTCATTCCCAACCTGAGATTAGTAGCGATGTTTTCGTAAGTATCAGTAGATGAAATGATGTAGCCAAGTTACATAATAAATCCGTGTTCTGTTACGTACTAGTATTTGTTGTAGATAAGCGTTTATGTGTCTAGTACATACATATTTATTAAATAAATATTTGCAATTATACAGAATGTAAGATGCACCCCATCCAACGCCTGGGTAATATACCTTGAAAACTCCATCTCAAAACAATGCTAAATAAAATACTTGAGACTCTAATTTTATAAACAGTCCTAATCGTACAAAAAGGGATTACTGTCAACAATACGCAAATCCATTTGTTTGTACACTTTTTAACTTTTTACAAACTCTAAATACGGTAAAACAATATATTGGAAAGGAATTTACTAAGTGACTCCTCCAAATTATTGAGTTTCTTGGCAATAATCATTCAGTTAAAGCATTCATAGTGTTGTCATAAGGATTTCAGGCTGCACAATAAATAATAATATAGAAACTAGTATTGTAATGCTGATGATTCCACTATATTTCAAGGATTCAGCAAAGGGTAGAAAAAGGAACCAAAAAATAACAGTCGTTACTTAACTTATTTATAACTAGCAGATCACATAAATAATACGAAAATAAAATTTTAATTGCCTAAATTCTATGTTGACCATCCTGAAGATACCTTGCAAGTTACGAAATCGGTTAGGTGGTTTAGACTTGAAAAGGAAACAAACATGCAGATAGAAAATTTATTTAATGTTATGTTGAGATTCTTTTGATTCAAACATTTCACTAAACCTACAGATAGATCACCATTATGGTAAAATATAGTTCCCTATAGCTAATTGTCAAAATTGTTATGCCGCCACAGACCAACTCCAAATGTAAAAGACAGATTATCATCACAGTATAAAAATTATTGCAGAACTAATGCATTAAAACATTCCACGTAACAAAAATAAAATATGATTTTGATTTTACTAACACCAAACATTGCAGATAATTTGAAATCAAATTATTAATTATAAGATCATAATTTAAGCATCGCGCACAATACAAACAATTCTTTAAATAATCAGAAATCAGGAATTTATGAAATAGATTGTTGAGAATGTAATCTGAAATATATTGGGCAAACAACACTTTTAAAAACACATTGCTTATTTTCGATGTGGCAGACCTGAAAAGCCTAGTGTTGTGCAACATATTTCCGAAACACATCACGGTATGTCAACAGAGAGTCTTAGGTTAGTGCAACAAGCCCTTAATCTTAGGGAATTGGATAGTTATGAGGCATCTATATTCATAAGATTGAGAACTGAGTTACGAATTCTGGCATTCTAATGGTCTAAGTTACACGAACTAAATCAAATTAACGAATTAAATCATTGTTCCGGTTCACAAAGCGTGACGGAGTGCGCTCTGTGAACCGACACGATTAAGTTGTATATAGAGATATAAGTGTTATTCCACTGGTAATCTGATGATTATCTTCCAAGGCTTTACAGTAACCGAGATACTACTAAAACTAAAACAAAAAATACCCATAGCACCTTAATGAGTGAAAACCTCCAGATACGTATTTACTTTTTGAACCACCGTATCCTATTAGTTTATACCAGGGATACTACGTCCAATCTTTTTTTTTTCCTCTGTAGGTTCTACTGAGGATGGCAACTTAGTTGCCGAAATATATATCTAGGGTCTTGCACTCATTGAGGTTGCTATTGTTTGTATCCTAATACAGCGACTTAAAACTGCGGCCTTCGGGTCTATTGTATCACTGTGTATTGTGTGTATGGCTTGTTACTATCCCCCCTCGCTGTGAGAGGTCAGCAGTGTTGATTTCACTTCCTCAACGCTGAAGGGTACCGATCACCGCGCCGCGAACGACCTAAAAGTCGATCAACGCGTGCAGATTCGAACTGACGACTCTTACTACTTCCCTCTCCCGGCGTCACTCATTGAGGTGGTGCGGGCGTTTTTTGTTTTGGTAAACTAATGTCACAAAAATATTGATAATATTGACTTCCCTTAGTTCTCGTCTTATAAATAGTTTCGCACTTATCAACTTTCAACTTTTAGAAATGATTTCTTAGTTATATTACTAATATATTTCAACCGTTCCTCTGTTCACTTTTAAGTCTCAATATCACAGTCCACCTCTATCACTTTTGTTATTGATGGAGAGAAACCTTTTCTTTTAGAAGAAGTATAAAGAAATAAAATTTAAGCCGAAAATTACACTTACGCACCCTTAAACTATCCATCCGAGAAATTCTTTTGAATTATTCCTCAATTCACATATTCATTCCTAATATTTACTTCCTTATAAATCAAGTAATTATACACATGCCATAGAAACATTGGTTCAGTAAAATTCTACTAAACTTTGCAGTTAACTGCAACATATGTCCGCGTTTCTAATGCGGCTATACGGCCGTTGAATTTAATTAATTTCCCATACGTACGCGACCGAAATTCGAACAGTAAAACCTTGGGCATTATGCGGCCAAATTTCGTGCCGTTGTATGCACGAGCCCTAATCGCCGTTGCGGTGCAATTTAAGACTATTGGCTCGAACCACCGCAGACTTACTACCAATGTGGAATTATCTATCGTTGCGATCTTTGTAGGGCACGAAACAAAAACAAAACGAAAACTACACCGAAGTCGGGTCTAGACGTTCACTGTCGGGGCGGCGGCATAGGTAAATTATGCAAAGTTCATTTTTACGAGGTGATTAACACCGTCCCCATGGAATCGAGGAAATTAGGGGTCCAACATGAATAAAAACATGTAAAAATGAGCGTTCGATACTTAAGTCAACAAAAATTGTGTATTAGAAGTTTGGAGCTTTAATTAAGACTGGCAGTCATAATTATAGGTATTTCGTGTCGTTTAGGGCGTTTACGCGCCAGTTTAGCACTTATTTACTTCGCTATGTTTGGACGTTCAAAGCGTAACGACTGTCAACTGACAACGTAATAACAACCTTTAAAAAGGGCCAATTATACTTGATAGGTATATTACCAACTTTACATTCGGAATAATAACACATCAGCTATTAGACTCCCACCATCACGATAGATTCTTGACACTTCATGGTAATTTTATTGATAATTGCTAAAAAGGAGAACCAAAAACAAAAATGTTAAATTACTCTATGATGGGTCAATTAGAAACTTACACTATTTTTAAAGATGTAAAGTAAAAAGACTTCTTAAGAAAACATCTGTTATCATACCAATAAAATGATAAATTAATTCCTTTAAAGAATAGTAAAAACAAAAATACCCTTACCACCTTGACGAGTGAAGAACTCCAGATAGGTATTTCAGCCAAATCTCTAAAGGAAAATAATGTTAGCCGCAGCACTCTGGGAGATATGCACCGCACCACACATAACACCACTTGAACAACACTGTGGAGTTCTGTGTGGTGCATCTAACGTTATTTTCCTTCAGAGATTATGCTAAAGATGGCAACTTAGTTGCAAAAATACGTATCTGGAGTTCTTCACTCATCAAGGCGGTAAGGGTGTTTTCATTTTTTACTATTTTAAGCCAGCGTATCCTATTGTTTATTCCTTTAAAAGATAAAACGAAATATTTGAATATTTCCTTCTAAAGCTATAGCGAATTATTCCCAAGAAAATAAAATAATTATAATAAATTATGTTAATAGATGTTCGAAGAAAGCAATGTCCTAATCTATTCAAAAATTCTATTTTAACTCTTGATAAAACTATAGGTGGAATGATTCTCATGCATTTAATAACTTTAGTACGTACTGGCGCTCATAGAAGTTTGGTCAAGCAAGAAAAGTATAAGAAATCTTTAAATAAAACACCAATTTAAACTAAAAAAATCAATTTATTGTAACAAAAAGCAGCACCCAGTAACATAACGCAAATATCGCAATATAATGATATTTGTTTCGACAAAATTTTAATTTCTTTTCATCAAAAAAACCACCCCTTGCATTAATGACAGATTTAGCGACTATACCTTCACGCGGCGAACAGATGCAGTGCCGGCAATGGATATAACCCATTGCCGGCACTGCATCTGTTCGCCGCGTCAATATAGTAGTTCATCGATATTGCTCCTCTTTCAGAAAATTCATAAACAGACGATTTAGCGTGGCGATCTAGACGGCCAACGAGTACTCTCTATTAACCTACCATCAGAAATGTTCTGTAAGTACTCCCGTACAATAGTTGAAACAATAGCTGAAACCATATCTCATTCATTCTTATAAAAAATAAAACAAGGTATGAACCTGCCGTATTCTAATTCCTGATGTACGTAATTCGCTACTAAGAAAATACCTTAGCTAGCGCAGAAAGAAATACATATCCAATATTTCAAATCTAACTGTTGTGGTGAAGATCACAATCACTGTCCCGTCAAGTATCCTTTCTAATGTTTATAAGATATTAAATTATTCCTGCAGTACAGGACCATATACTATTTTCGAAGAGCTTTCATTTATGTGACACCTAAAAATACTCACGATTTCTTAATGAACGAACATTTCAAAGAACGATTTTAATGGATATTAAAGTTCGTAATCGTTTATTTCACCACATCAAAACTATAAAGTTCCTCGGTGCTAAAAACAACATCCCAGCAATCCAGAAGGCATACATACATACGTATGTATATCCACATCTAGTTTAAAAATAGAATATTCCCAGCGGCAACTGGAATAATGCAACCTAGAAACCTACTTCCAGTATTTAAAACTTTTAAAATTGGTGTATTTATGCTATTAAGGAAACGAAATTAAATTTTCATTGCTTAATAAAATCAAAACTACATGATATTGTACAGGAATTATTGAAGCATTTAGATTTTATTCGGGTTTTATATCTACTATAAATATAGGGTAATAAGCAACTAAAATGATGTAAACAACATTTTATAAGAAGTACCCAAATTGCCAAATTAACCGGATTTTATCAAAACAACTGAGCACCGGTATCTAACAGTATACCTAGATATAAATACCTATATGGAATACTGGTATAAGTGTAATACCACAAACTTGTTTCGGTAAACAGGAAGTGGCTTCGTTTAACAATGAATTATCTAATTTGTTGGCCAGCGAACGCAAGTTCTTCTTGAAGATTATACATTGTCATCTCCACAGCGCTTGTTCCTGTTTATTCCCATGAGCTCGAACCAAAGGCGATGCCTTGTTGATATAAGATATTACTTATTCTTATCTCTCTAACGTCGGTTTTACCGAAACATAAAATTACAGTTAGATATACTGTACACATTAGATATTTTATGTATTTGTACATATTATACGAACAAGTCTGCGTTATCAGGATGTACATTATTGATATTTAGATACAAAAAGTTATGCCACTTTCGACGGTAGGAATAAACATTAATCCAACAAAACATCCTAAATTGAATGATTATCTCGCTTTATTTACTAATAAATGTGGTAGCCATAATTACCACCGACGCCACTATATAATAAAATGAAAAATTACATGAAATTTTTGTGTTTATCCATGATAACTGATTGTGAGTCCTTGGCGCGTGAAGTGAGCAAGTGTCACCTTTCGAATGTTTTATCTGAATTATTGGAACTTTCGTAGGCGGCACCTTCCTCTAAACCGCTTTCATTATTTACAGTTTAAGTTTACAAGTCTACAGATATGATTTTACACCATATCTAAAAAAAGATTAGAAGTCGTTTAAATCAAGTCAAGTGGAAAATTTTGTGCTTTTTTGGCACAAATATTGCTTTATCTTTTAAGGAATTCCATTGTAAGATTTTAAGTACATAGTTAGATTGCTAATGAAATAAAACGTTGGTTGCCTAAGATTGTTTATCAACTGGATCATAAATCATTACACTCCATAGTTGACCATAGTTTTTTATTTTTTTGTTAAGCACTTAATAGTTTTCTGTGCAATAGGCAACGTGACATTTTTGTAAAATTACCATTATCGAATATCCTTCGACAAACAGAATTTGACTTGCTGATACTAGTTTTTACTGACCTACGGCCGAAAGTATGCCGGTGATGTTTTGGAGGGACCGGGAATCGAACCCGGAACCTTGAGATTAGTAGTATAGTCACCGCCCCACTAGACCACACGGTTCTTGAAAAAGATGAAAACATATATAAGGTGATCAAAAATTAAATTCAAATCAACAAAATGCTTGCAAACACACCGAATGCGCCGTGACACCAGTGATATGTAAATAAACAAACGTTCATACCTTGCATGGCTATCATTTTATGTTCATATTTTATGTTACGGTAAAATTCACAAATGATGGAATATTATTCTACGACACAACAATTAAAAAATCATTCAATAGCTTCTATTTCCCTACTTGTGGATCAGTGTGGATTAGAGCACAGATGTCTAGATTTGCTTTGACAAGCACAAGGGAAAGGTGATTTGTCAGTGGTAAACAAAAGATTTTTACAAATCATTTTTTGCTTGCCTGTCAATCCCCACTACCTATTCCATCAAAGATATGAACTTCAAATTTGGATGTAATTGATGTAAAATTGGTGACACATTAAAAATTTATCGGTGAAGATAGTAACTATTTGTGATTTGCCAACATAAAATCATTGATGAGAGAAGCAACTACTGGATCGCAGCAAGTGCAACCATTTATGTAAACCGGTGTAGAAAGCAACTCTCTAGTATTTTAAAAATACAAGAAATTATATCAAATTAGTTGAGCAGCTCATCAAAAACCACAAAACGTATACAAAGACACAGCAAGTTCTAACGCTAGAAGTGTCCATTTGGTCTGGAATACGCCAAGGAGATAACGTGAGTTCAACCCTCTTCCATCTGGTCTTGGATAAGATAATCCAGCTTATCCAACCAAGGCAGTGAAGGATGCAAAATGAGGCAAAGAGCACTGAAACTTCTATGCTATGCGGACAATGCTAATCACCGAGAATGAGGACTATTTGCAACGTCATCTATATAGATTCCGAACAACAGCAGAAAGGTTTGACATGCTAATATCACTAGAGAAGTGAATCTATAGTTATGGCAAAAGAACCTAGATCAAAATTAGACGTTAACGATCAAACACAATATGCTGCACAACCTGAGTGTCGAAATATCTAGCTGGAAAAACTATATCAAGAAGCATTGAATCTAAACCCACAAAGCATCAAAAATGTCCCATTAATTCAGTAATATAATATGGAAAAACAAACCTATGACCGCAGAAAGCAAGCTATAAAAGAGTTCATCTATAAAAGAGTTGCGAGACTAGTACTAACATGTCGCGGAGACTAAAGTTGAAATGGAAATATTGCCAACGATCAAGGGCATTACCTTAATAGACTGAATAAGAAGCACCGGATACCAAACATCGTCCGATTTGTAAAACCAAGACGCTGGAGAATCACTTGAACAGAATGACGATAGACGAACAAAATTGGCAAGAACTGGACACCAAATACAAGAAGACCACCCAGTCAACCACCTAAATGATGGCATGAAAGTGAAAAAAATATATAGTCCTAAAATAAGAGGAAGAACTTACGGTTTCACCAAAAGTGACTAAAAAGGTACTCAAATACTACTTGATATTAATAAATAATATCAATCGTGATGGTTATTAACGTTTGACGTCTTTATATTATGCAGAGTTCCACTGGTATATGGTATACGCATCAGTGAATGAAGAATTAACTATATCACCAGTTACCTTATACCAGATTGTAACATTTCAATAGTGTGTAGGTTTCTGTATGTGTCAGTGTTTAGAAGGATCATTTTATATGTTAAAGTAAACAGCGCCGTCCCGCTGGGCGCGATTAATAGGCAAAAATTCTTCCGGGGGCAACTAAAGAGCCCATCGACATTTAAATATCGTAACTATCCGCAATCTTGCAGAAATACTCCCGATCCGAAACAAACAATCCCCCGACTGGCCGATGCCGGCAAAGTTTTGCGATTTCATACGTATCGCGCTCTTTGGATGCCTTTTAGTATATATAGTAACAAAACACCATTAAATAAATGTTTTTATTAAATGAAAACGTCACGTCCTGCAAATGATCAATTATATCTGTTATCACAGCATACTTTGATATCTACATTCAGTTAACAACTGAAATTCTTATTCTTATTTCTTAATTACGGAAAAAAGAAATATTCATTCACAGATGCATTTACCCTATAAGTTTTAAGGTTACTATTAGAAATTAGGCCAGAAATATATATAGGCATTAAATTTATAATACATATCTACTCCGGTAAAATTAGGGTATGGATCCAATGTCTTAATCAAAATCATAACTATTGCTAGTAATTTAAGTTTTATATTACATAACCACCCATTACAATAAAAAAAACAACAATGGAATAAAACCCAAGTTGTTTTCAGAAGCAACATTCCAGTCATTAAAGAAATAACAAATCGGTATTCCCTTTCAAAGCCGCCTCTGTTCGACCGCATACCAATATTACGCACCTTTAAGAACTATAAAACTCGGCAAACAATTTTATGTGCATGTACCTACAACATACACACTCATTTATGTATGCAACTCCCTATGAATGTTTCTATCTATGCAGGACCGTTGAAATTATGTGTGTGCACGCGTTGGCCATTGACATTGGATCGCTCCAACTTGCTCGCTTCATCTTACGCATATCAATTGTCCAAAAGTCTCTCGAAAGTCCTGGAAAAAAAGTAGTTATCGTGTCGGATCCGGCAGTTCCCGTTCCCACGACCAGAATAGGTAGGTGCCTTCAGTTAACTTTTAATCGGCGCGGCGGTCAACATCAACATACTATCTATCGAAAATGCATTGGCCGCTTCTTTAGAGCCGAGGTTGCGCGTGTCAGCGTTATACACTTACGAAGAAACAAAAGTAGCAAAACCGCAGCAACGACCGACGCTCCTTCTATTATACCTTACTTGCGCATTCCACTGGTTCCCCTTTACATTCGCATTGTTTCATAATGGTCGGATGTTGATGAAATTCTAGGTTCGGAAAGACATTTTTTTCCGTTACTGTTGCGTTGCTATTCGCAATCCGGATGTTTACGTTTACAGTTGCCGAGAAAGTTATTCAAATATTTCCATTAAATTATATTTCCTTCAAATTTTAAGTGTACCTAACAAAATCCTTCATTCACTTTAAAAATGAAGTAATGGACGCTGCGATCTATGCCTATCACACAGAAGCAATAAGCGTGTATTCGTTAATAGCAACTAAATTAAATTTATTGCAATCGAACAGCTATTTAAAACCTCAACAACTTGGGAAATTACCAATGTCTTAGCAATGTCAGTATCAATAATCAATCAATGTTTGCTTGTTTAAAATAAGCAAAAACATGTTAACAATCAAAAATATACATCTTTTGCATTATGGATTCGTTAAAAACGTATATGATATTGTTGGATATTTATTTTTCACAATTTTTTACAAGATTAATAATAATATGTAATTCTGTATAAGATGGGTTGTCAGGTTCAAGACGATTAGGTTTGCAAAAGCAACCATAAGTGCTGCTACGGCCACTCACAAGACTAGTAGTTACAAGTAATTTATTCACTTATCGAATCAAAATCTGAGTCTTACAATGAATCGAATGATGAACCAATGTTTGCGGTTACAATGAATTCCTCCTCCACCACATCTTCCAGAAAATTATCAAGCTGGTATATTGTATTTACATATTTTCGTCTGCAATAGCATGTTTATCACAATTTTTCCAACGTTAAACATTTACACTGTTTTGACCTCAGGCATCGTGAATGTTTGTTTTATGATCGGCAACATTATGTTTCACTTGCGCCCAAGATTAAATCATTTGAATTTAAGTTCAGATAAATCTAAGTTTTGATCAAAGATGTTAAAATAGTAATGTTGCCTGTATAGCTATAAAATGATTTGGTTTTAACTGTTAAATACAAAAATTTTAAATATTAACAATAACACAAACGGCGAAACCAAACTACAACTCTACATAAATAACACTGACATTTGAGAGTTCAATTTATCCAACATAAATTTGATATGCAAAAGTGTCAAATTTTCACCTTTGTAAACTTGCCTCAGTTTCAACCAATTATAAACCGGAAAATATTGCCCTGATCTTTCCAACGCTATATTCTTAAAGTGTATAAAGCGTAGGTTTGTATTTCAGAAAATGAATGAATTTATATATTTATACATAATAGAGAGAGAGCAAAAATAAAACTGTAGCCAACTTAAATTATATCAGTTGGGTTTACTAACCTAGATTTAGATTTAGATTCTTTATTCCAGAAAGAAACAAGACAGATGATAAGTAAACTGACAGGGTACATCAATGAAATTAAAACATAAAATTACTAAATTGTCGATAAATTCGTTTTCACCAATGACGTTAGTAGAAATTATGATTTCTCCTTTTTAGATCTTTACGAAGTTTCCTATCTTGAACTGGACGTTTTTTAGAGAAAGATTTGCTATTCCATTAGATATTGTTTTTATATTTAAATTTGTTATACGGTAGAGCCCTTTATTGATCATTTTCAAAGTGATATTCTAATGTCTTGTAGAAAATCTATAATCTTAAATCGTATAAAAACCCATTCGTTTTTGCACTATAATCCTTACGATTATCAAGGAGCATGCAGTGTGATTTTAAATGTTCGATGAGTTTAAATTTACCGCCACATCAAATTTCTACTAGGTTGATAATACGTGAATTAATCATCTATCTCGCTCTATATTTAGTCAGTACAGTAACGCTAAGAATCAAAGATACACTAAAAACTGTGGCGGTAAATTTAAACTATCTTCAGATTTCCCTGACATTATTATTATATTGCATGCACATTTTTATCGATATATAGCGTTCCCTTTTACTATCCGTAATTGTAAAAATCTATTAATATTACGTTGGCTCCGTAGATTAGCTTTTTTTGCAATAAAAACCCTTTGAATTTGATTATTAATTAAAACATATCTTCTCTATCTGTTGTTTTAGTGAGAAAATTTCCTCCAATTTTATTTCTATGGTTTCTTAATAGCCCTGAGACTCTGTACCTTTTTCCTGAAAAGAATTTATGTGGGTTCTTGAAAATTAAATTCATAATGAGGGATTAATTGCAAATTTAATCAATGATGTTCCACGAATTGAATTAAAAGGAAGTAATGATTACTTCAAATCCAGGAAGAAAGTTTATTATTACATTTATATCAAAATAAATAATTAATCCATCATAATAAATAAGTATTATATAATTTGAGATCGCTTACATAATCGTACTCATGAATGAATAGATGGCGGGAATTCCCCTAATCTTATCTAAATGGCGATTAACCAGGCTATCTAAAACTGCTAATCAGGCGAGTATCATTTCCGATATAAACATCCTGGAATATATAAAACAATGGTTGTACGCTTGGGGTTGATGTCGACCGATATTGACGGGTAATACGTTGTCTAGACTTCTTTCATTAATTTACACAGGAAGCAAAACCAACATATGATATCAAAATCCGCTTGGTGAATGTTCATATGTACTTTTGTTTCTTGACCTTTAATCGCAGGAAGTGAATTGATTGGATTATGTTGCTACTACAGTATTATTATTCTTCATTATTTAAAAAATTAAAGTGCAAAGTGCTTTTATATTTCTATATATTTCATTTTACGAAATCACTACTACATATGTATGTATATGCTTGTCGCATTTGTAAATATTAGTTTTGAATGCCAATGTTTTTCAGTTATAATAACTATAATTTTATCTCTTTCCTTTTACATGTTGTATTTGTTTGTGTAAAATGCTAGTAACACCGTTATTATGTTATTATGACGATCTACTTGAACGGATTGACGGTGGTAGATGTATTTTCGCTGATGATGAAGAAATTGTTACCATGGACGACTGTCAACATCTGCAAGAACAGATTAACAATATTGCCCAATGGTGTAACCACAACAAATTGC
>JARFOC010001235.1:44781-70791 GCA_031763485.1 Osmoderma eremita | reverse complement strand
TAAAGACTTGGGAGTGCATTTTGATCCTTCCCTCAGCTTTGTGCCTCACACGAATCATATAGTATCGTCAGCCTTGAAAACGCTAGGCTTTGTAATACGTAATTCCTGAATGTTTCGGATTGATACTGCCATAGTTCTGTTTTATACTTACGTGAGAAGTAAGACCGAATATGCGAGCTTAGTTTGGAATCATTTTATAGGACACATGCCATCTATTGAAAAGATACAGCGGCAATTCCTCAAATATCTAGAGGAATTGATTATGATGTGCTGCTTCAAACATTCAACTTTGAATCTTTGGAAATGCGACCAAAAATTATTAGCATAAAATTTGTGTACGCTCTTGTGCACAACAACATCGACTGTGCTTACTTGTTATCACA
Source organism: Osmoderma eremita (assembly GCA_031763485.1). NCBI lineage: Eukaryota > Metazoa > Arthropoda > Insecta > Coleoptera > Scarabaeidae > Osmoderma > Osmoderma eremita. Next base: position 70,408 of record JARFOC010001235.1, on the reverse strand, counting down.
GCTAAAGTTCCTTGTACCAAGATCCTCTGCTCGACTAGGTTCCACATTTTACATACCAACGATAACAATCAACTCTGCATATCACTATTAGTTATGATGCGCAACTTTAATATGATTTCACTCCACTATGATGTAAACTTCAATACATTCTCTGAAATAGTGCATGCATGTAGAATATACTTATATTCGGTTTGGTTTGTTGCTTTTTATTATGCACGTATGTTAGAATACACTTTTTCCTTTTGTATCTTACTGTTCTCTTTTCCTTTTGCTGCACAATATATTTGTATATTTGTCCTTTATATGGATGGACAATCTGTTGGACAATAAAGTTCTATTATTATTATATAATACTATACTTTAATTAATGGTGAGGTGGTAAGATTAAAACGTGTCTTTGTCTCAATACAACTCCAAAAGTTTATAGAATCAGATAAGCTATAACGAACATGTATGCTGCAACACATTTTCTTTTTTGATTTAGTTAAAGTTCATCAGTCAGTTCCATGTTTAATTACTATTAGGTTAGATTACTGTTCTTCATTTGCGTCTTCTACATTACATTTTGTAAATTATATAATTGTGGTGATTTAATCTGAAAAATAGTGATAAGGGGTTTAATAACTTTTAGGCAGGAAAATCACGGGTTATACTGCTAAAGATACAATTAAAAATAAAAGAGAGAAATAGAGAACAATAAACGCATTAACTATTTTTCTGGGATATCAGTTACTCATAGATATAAGCGGCTTATATACAGCTAATCTTGCCATCTACCGCATCCTAATCTCCAAGAAGCCTCTTGGAGATTGTCTTGGAGATGTCTCCAAAACCATCTTCCTCCAATCCTCTCTTCTGCATAGCTTCATTAATTCCTTTTTCCCAACTCTTTCTTGGTCTTCCTTTTTCCTTCTATTAGCAGGCTTCCATTTCCAAACCCTTTGTGGTAGTCTGTCCTGGTCCATTCTCCTCATATGGCCATACCACAATAGTTGCATTATTTCTCTTATTCTTTCGTGGTCTGTTTGTTCCGGAGTAAGGTGTTACTTACGGAAGCATACTAATTAGAATTATATATTTATTGACGTCTCTTCCATCATCAATTACATTCTACTATTTATATATATATATATATATATATATTTCCCTTTTCCGTCCACACAGGATTCTCAGAATCCTGGCATCTCGCAAGTCCAAACAACAAGTACAAACGTACTACCGCGCGCGGCATCGGGCACAAAGCACCGCCAGAATAATCCGCTTAAATGTAGCATATACCTTATGCCAGTGCGACTCCTGGTCATATGTGAAAAGACGCATATACAGTATGAGGTCACGAATATAATACAAAGACAAAATAGGTTGTATGATACATGGTCCAATAATGTCTTCTTACAACATCGTCTCCAATACATCATCTCTGTTGACATTATTTTGTTTTCCCTCTTTTTATTCAACGTCCACACTTCACTTCCATAGGTAACAGAGATTTCGACAAAAGAGTGGAACATCCGGGTCTTTATTTTCTTTGAAATATTATCATTCCACAACACAGGATGCAGTTGTCTAGTTATAATTTTCCCCTTTGTTATTTTATTCTGTATGCCTATTTCATCTCTACCATCGGAAGTTTAGGTAACTCCTTGATATTTATACGCAATTGTCTTTTTTATCATTCCATTTTCTACCACTAACTGTTTTCCGATATACTCTGTCTTTTCCATGTTGATCTCCAAACCCTATCTCGCTTATGCTTCCCTCAGTTTCCAGAACATGTAGGTATACAGACATAGGTATACGGATTTCCGTGGAAAAACGATTTAAAAAATTTGCGTATATCCGAAGACAACATAATATGCACATATTTCCCAACACATATGATATTGGATTATTATTAATAATTAACAGTTTGTTAATTCATGGCGGCCAGGTTAGTTTAATCTTCTTACTGGTCTGGTACAGCCTATAAGCTAGACGGCCCTGGTGTTCGAATCCCAGTTCGGACTTTTTTATTACGCATTTATCATGTTTTTTTTTAAATATGTAATGTAATGAAATATAAATTCATATTCATTTTATATATTGATAAATATTATAAAACATGCACTAAAAAGGATAAAAACAAGTTTTTTTCTTAGCCCTATTGGTTCATCCCACACTAAGGTTTTCGTAACATTATGTGAGGTGAACCAATAGTATGTGTAAATAAATGTCTCCCGTTTCAGCTATGATAAAAATCGTTAACTTTTATGTAAAACTAATTTAATTATGAAAAGGTAAATGTGCAGATTCAAATACGTTTTCAAGTTTTCGACACAATGCAATTTTTTTTTACATTCTATAGAATATTAAACATACTTTTTTATATGACGAATAGCTTTTCTAAAGAAAACTGAGTAATTATAAATTATACTATACCATGGTAATATACAAAATTCCTGTTATAAAAAGCAGAGAATTTTGCTGCGCCCACATAATATATGTAGATTCTATAGTAGAACTAGTGATCGACTTATTTTAGTTCGGGCAAAGTTGAACGTCCTGACTTATTTTACTTTATTTTATAGTGCCAAAGGTAGATTTTTTCTTTCGTTATTATGTACACACACACACACACGAATATACTTTTAAGTATGAATATGTTTTAAAACTGGCAAGGCCCGCTCCCAAAATTAATCCGGCAAATTAATTCCCGTCTCCGCCGATTCGAAAGTATGCCGAAATACTATTTTGGAAAATGACGACGATCCGGTGACGTGTGCGTCACCGCGCGCACCAGATGAGATAAAAGTTGAATATCCTCTAGAGTAATTCATATCGAAGTGAATGTTGATTTTATACGAAGTAACAGTTCTCCGATTATTTGCAATATCCCTGATCGCCGCCGCACGGTTTGGCACGGCAAAATCATTACGCCAAAAATATTTCCACTAATGATCGTCGTTGTTCGATAATGCGCGAAAGGAAGAGACCGCCGGCTACATTGACAATTAACGAAACGTTCTGAATAGAAAGTTCTGCTTGCCATTAATCAATTTGTTTTATTTATATTCCGTTCAGGTTTATATCTAAGAAACGCTACATAGTTCTCGCGACTACGTTCGAGTGAACCATTTAACGTTTCGAGGAATACCTTGCATAATGAAAGTTTAGGAGAATTTGGTTCTTTTCACCGTTTTGGTGAATATTGGTCAAAATTTAAATGTTTATTTGTAAGGAAAACAGGTTTTAGGTCAGCGTTGATTTTAACGCATTGCTTATTAGCATTATTTTAAATTGCTCAAAATAAAAAAATTACTACATAAATTATAAAGCAATTTTCACGGTGTGACGGATCAATTTAGAATAATACAATATGTATTCTGAAAAGAAAAACATCTGCACAACCCGTTATTAGCAAAGTTCAAATAACTCAGAAGTTCTGAAGTTTTATTGTTTTCTTTTTGATTTAGTACTACAATTGAATGCTGATCTTCCATATGCTGTGGAGGCAGTAAGTAACATAGTAAATTATGACTGAATATTCAGACTTGTTAAAAAGGAATTGTCAAATCCGTCGTTAGCCATCTGAACGCACTGATTTTGCTACCCTCTTTACGAAAATACGTGAATTTAATATTGTGCCGTCCGTGGACTACGCAGCCTTTGCACACCCAATACGGCAGATTTTTTTCACAGGATCTGGGAAAGGCCTAAATCAATGCATTAAAAATTACTGTTCGATAAGAGGCAATTTTGTCAATTACTAAGGACAATATTTTAACTTCCATGGTGTACATACATAAATAGAGCGCCTTTGCTGGTACCATACCAATAAAAAATACGTGAATTTAATATTGATATTTACCGCCTTGTGAATGTGCGGATCAAGGTGCTCCTGAGTATTGCAGGAATTCTTACCGTTCTCCAAAATGTTCATATTTTATTAACATCATGAATTAAATGCATATATAAACATTAATAAAAATGTAAATATACACGCACATAATGACTTTTCGATCACAACAATACAGCTGATTATGCACTGCATTAGTAGCGATAGACATTCCCACGTACAGACAGCTGTTTCGGACTTCCTAATCCTTATCAGTGTACGAATGGGAATGCCTGCCACTTTTTCAGCATGCCGTATGCATACACTTTACATTAGATATGACCATGAAAAATCATGAGCGACATCTAACGCAAATCGGCGCATTCATAGCAGTGAAACAGCTATCTGTACGTGGGAATGTCTGTCGCTACTAATGCAATGCATAATCAGCTGTGTTGTTGTGATCCAACATCCATTATGTGCGTGTATATTTACATTTTTATTAATGTTTATATATGCATATAATTTATGATGGTAGCCAGAATATTGGCTGCAAGTAATTTTACAGAATTTTGTTTTGTAATATTTTATCAACCCTTTCGGGACGGGCTAGAGCCTGATAATTCTAGCGTGCAGGCGGGGGTGCAAGCATTGAGGAGGAATTTCTGCCTACTAGGCGTCATCAGCGCCTCTCCGAATGCACTTCCATCGCTAATGTGTCGCCGAACTTATAGCGAAATGTCCCAGCCACTTACTTGCGTCACGACATACCCCATCTAGGGGACACCGGTCAAACACAAGCTACCGAGACAAATGCAATTGGGCCAGTAATGCAGTACACTTCATCTAGCTCGGACAATACATGGACTGTCAGTCCCGCCAGAAGGACTGCGTATATTGTGATTCCAGGAACGGCTTAATTATGACGTCTTTAATACTGCACCCCTTTCATTGCTTTTACTAGTATGGTGATTCCAGCAATAAACCATGCGTCTATAATGGCATTTCTTACGGTTAATTGTTTTTGGCACTTTTGATGTTTCCTATATTGCATAAATTTAAACGTTTATTATTAATTTTTTTTATGACATTAAGACAGTTTAATTTAATGTCCAATTTGTTATGAACTATTGTTACACTAGAATATAAATAAACCTAAATTCCTGCACGTGCTTCTTTTTCTCCTTTCCCATATTTAATCTGGCTGTGGTGCTTAGATGTTAAGGACACGGTTTACGTACGATATCTCTAAATCTCTACATATTTTATGCTGGCATGATTTAATTCAACTTTAATTCGACAAGAAAAAAAATTTCAAGGTCCCTTCGCGAATTTTATTTGACACAGTTTCGGACCGCTCCAAAAATAAATATAGATATAATTTAGTGTAGATACTCTTTTTTTAAGACGTATCTCGTCCAAGAATAAAACGATGTAACACGCCCGCGCTAGTTCTATTGTCGTCCATTGCAATACAGCTACATACGTACGAGCGCTCCGGCGTGGATAGGTATGTGTGTCGATGATATAATTTTGCTAGGTAATTCAAATTTGGTATTTTAAACGAGCGAGCGCGATATTATAGTGCCGAAGACGTAGGAATTCCGATAGATACGTGTGTTTTATGTACATAGGTTTCACCCATATAAGAAAACAGATAATTCGTAATTATTCTATATATTTAATCCTTTTTTCCATTTAGGTATTGTTACTAGTAGATATTTAAACGCTGATAAAGAGAAAACTATGTTACTTACAAAACTAAAGCTGATATACATTTGAAACGAACTAATAAGTAGAGTTGCTCAATTGTGGCGGGCGCATAAAATAAAATACATGCTCAGAAATAAATTATAACGTCCAGTCATTTTAAGAAAATAGCGTTGGAAAAGATAGGAGAAAATCACTCGGCTTACTATTGGCCGAAATCCGCGATAGATTTACGCACACGAAAAGGATATAATTTTCGTGCTATGAATTTATTTAGGATAAAAGGAAATATCACTGATAACTGCGTTTTCTATGTTTCTATTCTATTCTATTCCACTCTTGAGTCCGCTGCTTTCGTCTTCTATTTTCTATCAAATTGTTGCTTATATATTCCGTTTAATTATATTTTAAATATTGTCTCCAAAATAGTTCTTGTCAGAACTCGATTATTGCAGTACTTATAATTTGAGGTATGTTCTATCTATTGAAAGTGCAAAAAGGTGTTTATTGAAAATTATTAAGTGTTTTAATAATGCCGAAGAAGTATTGGATCGAGATGATAACCCATTATCGGGATGATCGGGGATATGATCTTGAGTCCAACTGCATTACTGTAATGGATAATGCTCCCTACCACTCCGTTAAGGCTCAAAAATTACTTAATACACAATGAGAGCCGACGTACTCTTGAAACATATGTCCCGAATTTTATTAAATCAATTTGTGTGGAAGGGATTTCCCGATACTGCGTATTAGTGATACAGTCCTTGCAATTCTTCACGAACTTTGCAATAAAATATCTATGTTCTACATATTTCGACAAAAACTGATGAAAACTGCACAATTTACAAATTTTAAAAAAATTGATTTGGCTTTAGCTTTGGCAAACGTGTAGTACCCAATATAGACTAATGCAAAAGTTACGTTTCATGCATAACAGATTCTCAGATTGAGAAACTATTATTTTAACCGTAGTTTCTAAAAAGGAGAATAAAGCTTTGTTGTAAGAATTTCTACTCGTGTAAAGAATATTCACATACTTAGGCTAATTGTAAGAAAAATTTCTTATTGTAATCATTTTAATCCAAGAAAAGTTGTTTTGAAAAAATATCCATCATTTCTAATTTAGTAAAATATGACCAACGACATTCGTGTTCATACAGCTACGTTAACTAATAAGTATTATTGTGCTTTAATACCGTCCCTTAGAATAATAATAATAATAATAATCTTTAGTGCTCATCAGACATGCATCTAATTACAGAACAATGTGCAATTGAATCTGTAATTACATCATTGTTAGAGTTCTACTAGTTGGGGCGTAACCATCTTTTGCGTATAAGCGAAAACACGGCCACCGCATACCTTCCCAACTTCTCTCGTACCCAGCCACTTATATATGCGCTCGTTTCTGGTGCTGCGGTTGGTGCACTGGTACGGTTGCAGGTAGGCAGCAAGCGGGCGCGCGGCTCGGCAGACGGTTGTGGCCCGTCAACTGTTCTGCATACGAACGGGTCACAATCACGTTCACACAAGCAATAAAATTCATAGTGATCTTGGGCAAAACCTTTTGAACGTAAATGACTCTAAATACGCACTTCAGCATCTAAGTTGCCATCTTCGGTAGAAATTTTAAAAAAGTTATGTCAAACGTAGTACCTTGCTTAAGGTAAGTCCTTAATTTACTCATTGAAGTGCTAAGGATATTTTGATTTAGTTCTACTGGTTCAAACCACTACATTATTCTGTATAGAAAATATTGGATGAAGAAACAAAAACACTTTACAAATCAATTCCACTAGACACCAGATAGGTTTTGCAAATCGATCTGTTTAGCAAAGAAACTATTGGACATGGACGAATAAGTTTGAGTTTACTTTAAACTCATTATTGCATGGATTATTTTTACCAAGTTGCACACAGTACCGCCGCAAACTACGTGGAAAACTGAGCTCCCGCGTGTAAAACTGATTTTATTACCGCCTCCATTCTTTGATGCGTCAATTTGCAATTGACGCACTCCGTGCACTTAAAACGGCCCTGGTTGCACAAGCGTTTACATTGTGTGTTTACATCATGTGTGTGTTTACATGGAGGAATTAAAAAAATGAACACCAAAGAATCACTACTTCCGTGTAGATTAAATTAGTTCTCAAAGTTAACCCATTATTTGGCGTCATAGTCCTAAATCTTATTATTTTTTGCTTGTTTTTGCGGCAATTGTTGCATATGTAGCTAATTTTTCGGCTGCCAGTCTAACTGTAATCGCACGATTAATCTTGAAAAGTTCCTCTAACAATATAATTTTTTGATAATCAGATAATTTCGCATATAGTTTTCGCAGTAAACGCGCAAGATTTTTCAGATATGAAAATTTATATAATTCTGGTAACTTTTGATTTAGTTTTTTATTTTTCAATTGGATTAGTACCCTTATAAAAGAAAATAAATAAAGAATTTGCATAGGACATCCTAAAACCTACTTTCAAATAATTTAATATTTATTTCTTTTCATAAATTTCCTCACTCTTTTTCATGTAAAATAAAAGAAATAAAGCATTAAGAATATTATTACCGTTTCACCGGATAGCTCTTTATACTCGTAGATAATTGTTTCGAATGCCGTATTAGTGAATTTGTATCTTGAAAAAAAACAATCGATTTTCATAGCAAAAGGCAAGAGCCCATTTCAAGAAATATATTGTACTCATGTTCTCACACAATCTGGATAGACCGGGGATCGGATTATGTCAAGGTCATACCTCCCCTGTACGTTGCGCCGTCGCCGAAAGGGGCGGCGAAATTGCCGTGGCGAACATTAGAGGTCGCCGGGCCGGGCGAGAACCGACTAGACGCCGCAGACGCAGACGTCGAGGTCGTTTGCCCGGCACGGATGCGCCATCAAATATAGACACGCACGGGCGAGCGGAATCGTAGAGTGTGAGGCAGATACGTCTGCGATGCGTCCGCCGTGCCGAGCTCCCCAACCCATTTTGTCGCATATTTGGCATTGCGGCGCGCGTCCACCGACTCTGTTCCGCAAACTTTCAGCTACATGACTACGAGTCTGTCGATCTCGTTCTGTCTAAGATCGTATCAGCAAATACTTTAATGAAATCGCCAAAGACCGTTTTTTTTTGCAATCTGCAATCTCTCCAAACTTTAGTTCGACCATACCATTGCAGATAATAACCGTTATAACATTTTTTTTTCGCTGCCTGTCCCTACTGAAATGAAAACATTTGACATGACATTACCAATTACTACAACCTTATAACATATAGTTTGATGATCAAGTGATATTAACACTGCTAGCTAATTTCACATAACACTAATCTATAATAAGAAGAAAAAGAAAAACGTTTTACGATATTCTGAATACCTTAGGTCAGTGGTCTCATTCGGCCCCGAAACAATTTTACACGGCCCCTAATACAGTATGTAGCCCGGGGGGTATTAATACCTAATTAGCCTGGAAACTTTCTAATAGACAAAATTGAATATGGTTGCTTTGGTTAGCGCCATGTTATAAAAGTTTGACGTCCATAACCTAAACGGTGATAATTTTTATATGAATTTTTTAAGATAGAAACCTTAGAAACACAATTAAAAACTGGGTTGCGGAATTTAAGAGAGGAAGATCAGATGTCGAAGATGAACACTGCTCTGGAAGATCAGTTTTTGTCTCCACTCCCGAAAAAATTGATTCTGCCCAATGTTTGATATGATTTTAGAAGATCAACGAGTTGGGCTCAAACATATGACAGAAGCATTGCACATTTCTTATGAACATGTGTTTCACATCGTTCATCGCGACTTGGGTATGAGAGGGCTTTCACCCAAATGGATTCCGAAATGCTTGAATACTGAATAGGAGCGCGTTCAAGCTACGACGCCGAAAGAAATCTGCCTGCGTTTTGAAGAAGATTACTCAAACTTTTTGGATCGGCTTGTTAACACTGGGTTATAGTGTTAACAGGCGGTTAAGAGCAATCCAAAGGATGGAAGCATTCTGGTTCTTCACGACCCAAAAAAGTCCTTTCAAACACCTTCCATTAAATTTTGTACAGGCCTACAAAATTTAATAGAAGGTCGTGGGTCGTGAAGAACCAGAATGCTTCCATCCTTTGGATTGCTCTTAACTGCCTGTTAACACTAACCCAGCGTTAACAAGCCCATCCAAAAAGTTTAAGTAATCTTCCTCAAAACGCAGGCAGATTTCTTTCGGCGTCGTAACTCGAACGCGCTCGTATTCAGTATCCAAGCATTTCGGAATCCATTTGGGTGAAAGTCCTCTCATACCCAAGTCGCGATGAACGATGTGAAACACATGTTCATAGGAAATGTGCAATGCTTCTGCCATATTCCCGCCGTGTGTTCCACCATTTAACATATATTGCTTACATTCTGCGATACGAACTGACAGTTCCATTGAAGCTCGAGAATGAATTGAATGCCGTTCTCAGCAAGGAACTGGAAAGTGTCAAAATTGGTTTGACCTACCAGTACGCATGCGTGCATCTCTCATTCCCGCTTTACCCCTCCCTCTCCCCCCTCCCGGGATACATTAGGTCGCATGACGTATTCTGATTACGAAATCAAAGATTAAAATTCCCGCCTAAATTTTGCCTTCAATATTTTTCTCACTTTCCTTCATGTTTGGAAATCGCATCAAAGTAAAAAATACGAAACAGATGAAGAAAGTTTAGTTGCAAAAATAAAATGAAAAACATTTTAAACATATGCACATTCAATTTGTGCAATGGCTCTTTTGACACCGTTTAAAATACATTACGAAGCAAGCGCGTAATCCTGCGCCAAAATAAGTATTATATAAAGAATAAACATCGTTGATTAGGTTAAGTTAATCGACGAAGTACGACAGTCGCTATCCTTATGTTTCATTACCTAATTCTTCTTTAGTGAGTCTTTATTAGGTCTGCCCTGATTTTGTTTGATGACGTGTGACAAAAGATCCACTAAGCAAATTGTAGGTATATTTGTTGATAACATGTTTTCAAAAGCTAATTTTCTGTTGTATTTATTGCATATCCATATCACTTTGTGCCATCGTTAAATGTCTCCTCTCGGATTATTCCACTATGAAATGTCTTGGTGAAAACCCTCGGCTTGTTCATCAGTGACAGCACCTACATTTTCAAGAAAACAAGTTAAATTCCACTGCAAAAAATGTTTTCCAGTAACATACAATTTTTGTGTAACTCATTATAGTTTGTAGTCTACTCTTTGGCCCTATTTCATACAAATTATATTATAATACCTTTAAAAGTAGAATATTCTCTTTCAAATTGATCTAATTTATTTCACCGTAAGAATAGAAACATTTTTGAAACACATAATTTCAATCGATTAAAATATATGTCCTATAACAATTCTCAAAAAGATTTCCCCCAATATCTGACACGTAAGGTAGAATCAAATAAATATATCAAAAAATGTATAAACACATCCGATTATGTAGGGACAGACACTTTCAACACACAGACAGCTCTTTCGGGCTGCTAGTCGTTCAGTATGTCGTATTATCAACTTCACGTTATATTGCGACTTTGGTGAAACCAAAGAGACATCTATGTAGCTCCCAGCAGAGCATTCATACCATGATTTTACAGTGGCGGCGTTCTGAGTCTTTGGTTTTACCAATCACATACATATTATATATGTTTTGATATATTTTTATGAAGAAACAATGTTAGATTGTCCTAAAATATGGAAAATAGATGCAAACATACACATCTAAATGAAATATTTAATATATACTGCTCCAAATAAAACAAATCAGATTTATGTTAAGATTGTTTTAATTTTTACTTCAATGTTATTGTACGAACGAATCCATTACGTATAGGTGGTATATCTTTTGCATACTGACACACCTGTGTTGAATAGTTCGGAAAACATTCGTATAATTCACCGAAGAATGCCGAATGAACGTTGCTGTACAGTCAACTTTCAATATTTATAAAAATTGGTTATCATAAATATTCAAGTATATAACTTGTCTACCATATTTCCTAGAAATATTAGCAAAGTGCCAAAAAGTAACTCGTGCGGAATAATTAGTTAGAGTAATATTCGAATGGTGCTAATTTAAAGGAGGTGATTGACCTGTCAAGTACGAATTTTAGAGTCATGTATTTAGCACTAACATTTTGCAATATCATCTTTAGTATACATAGAAGTGCTGCGCATTTTTTTTGCTGTTGCTACTTTGCAATACAAAACCGCTTTATCAAATTTATTTCAATACATATCCTTTTTTTTACGGTTACATCTCTGTGTACAATCTATAAGAGTATAGGAACTACTTCAGAAACAAATGTAGTGCATTACAGTTTTGCATTAACTCAATATAGTCAATGGACCTCAGAATCAGAGAATTGGAGAAAAAAAAACATTTCCGTATTGCTTTATGTCGCTTAGAGCTTTCCAACTGATTCGATAAAATGTAGGAAATTGATTGCTACATTTCCCCAAAGTTTAGTCAATAGGCTATAACAGTTTATGCTTAACAGTTTTACAATTTATTTTACGAGAGCATTAATGTCATTGTTTTAAGTAACCGATAAAATTTATTTATTGGCATTAAATAGCCAAAAATCGTAAAAATTGATATTGTTTAAAATTACAACGTGGGTAAATCTATCTTTATATATTTTATATTATTATTATTAATAGTGTTAAATATGATAAGAATGAGGTACTTTAGTTCAGGGTACGATATTAGATGCCCATTTTAGACAAAAAATTATAAAATGATCTTAATGTGCAGAGGTTAGTCCTTGTTGGTTATGACAAGCATAAAAATTAGCAACATGAATTTTATTAGCTGTAATAATTTTTTGCCTTTTATAGGCAACCTTTCAAACAGATCCCCTTAGTTATTATTCAAAACTAGTGAAATAAACTGGGGTCAATTGTGGTAAGTAGATATCGCACTATTTTCCAAAAGCTATTAAATTTCAACTGTTTAATAAAATAAGTAACTAAAATTCTGGTCCATGAGACACATTTAAAGACTACTGAGACATCCGTTGATTTAACAGTGTAATCTGGTTATTACTATTGTATACCTAATGATATAACTAAACTTTAAAAATAAGTTAAGCTGTCTTTAAATCGTTCATTATACTTTAGTTTTGACTTGATAAGAGTTCCCACATTTATCACGGGAATATTACACCTTTTTGTATACCCCGCTGCTTCCCCCTCCCTCTCGTGGCATATCTCTCCCACGTGTTCGATGATTACATCAGTCTGCTTATACCCGAAGGTGAACCGGATGATAACACGTGACCTTATCGTATAAATTTTTACACGCATCGGAAAGATACAATCACAAATAAATGACCTTGATATTCGGAAAAATCGTGCCAAGAATCGTCATGTCTACGGATTTTTTACCCAGTTTCTCTGAATTCCGAGCGCAGTAACGGCAGCTTCCTTATGGACCCGGTACACCAGCGTACAACTTATCAAAACCGTCCGAATTACGTAAGATGTACGGGAAAGAGCTTTTTATAGCACGCAAATTTTTTTGCAACCACTTTCTATCTGTAGCCTGGAGTTCTGTTACATTAATCGACAGACGGTTCTGGTCGAGTTTCTCTTATAGGTAAACTAGCAAATGATGGATAGGAAGTAGCAGTGTTATGATTTATAGATAAGTACTTGAAAAAATTAATGTAAAAATAATTAAATCACGACTGCGATTATAAAAATTATTAGAATCAATATTGAAGTGGAGATAACACTTATCCATTACCATCAGTAACTTAATTATAAATGTTCCAATTTGCTAAAATATTTTTTTCTTTTGGATGAAGATACAGACAAACTGACAACAAATAAAGAACCGAGAGGCAAAATTATCTGTACTTTCTGGAATAACTGAAAATCTCTTGGTCTAAATTTGGAATAACACACTTTGTAAAAGATTACCATATTAAATATATAATCATTTTCAGGAGCTTTCAGATGACAATAATAATTTGTATTGAATTACAGAAGTTTAATACTAGAACAACTGACTTTCATACAGTCGCTCTTTCAAATATGTACGAAAGTGGGGCAAAATTACTTAAGATACATGAATATTGTGGAAGAGTGTACCTATATAGTATATACATCTTGTTTAAATATCTATTTGTTATGTAGTAAATATGTGCTTATTTAGAAACATTAAATTATTAAACGATCCGATCGTCTATGAAACAACTACCTAACAACATTCTAACGACTATAAAATAACAGATTGCAGTAGGCAACATATCTGTAAATTTCTGTTACCTACATGTCCCATACGCAAACATGAACACTAAAGGGGAGCTTATGTCAAAAATTTTGCATGTATAAATATACTAACTGGGTAAAGTCACAAATCGCATCACATGTATCAATAGTGCTAACAGACAAGTGCTCGCCAAGTTTGAAATTATAGATAGTAAGTACCTTACAGATGTAGAATTGCGGATGCAGCGAACGTAGTACCTAGATTTGCTACGAAGTACTAGGTATAGCCGCGACAGCAAGAGCGAACTTACTGATAACTTACAAGTTAATTAAATTGAAGTTAAGAAGTGGATTACTAAAACCACAACAAATAGTCAAAATTAATTCACAACTTATACGCTTTCTTCGTTTTCTTTAATGCGATAAGAGATAAAATTGGGAATTTCACTTGTTTTCTATTAGCCCCCTACACTAAAGAAAATTAATAAGATTGGTGAAAATTACACTAGACAATACAAAGAATAAAATATCATGGAATGGAGGCACATCAAGACAATTTGAAGTAAGAAGAGGATTGAGACAAGGGTATCCTCTTTCAACGACACTCTGCAACCAGACATTAGAAATGATAATAAGGAAAAGCAAAATAAAGACCATGGGAACCATATTTATAATGCCCTTCATAGATGATTTAACAATAATCACAGAATCAAAAAATGAACTAAGGAAAATTACAAACAGACTAGAACTGGAGGCAAGGAAATTTGATCTGGAGATAAATCAAAATAAAACGAAATATATGGTTATGAGAAAAACAGAAAAACCCTTGGGTGGAGGAGAAGATAACCTGGTGGTGAGCGCAAAAAAACGACAAAAAGTATGTTTACGAGAGAGTAAATATAAATTTGTCTACTAATATTGAAGAAAATGGGCGTGAAGAACAAGAAATCCCGGCAAGAATTGTAAAAGGAAACCGTAAATACGGAATCTTGAAGTCTCATGAAACCAAAATATGTGTCAAAAAAAACAAAGGAGAGGATCTACTAAAACAGTCGTAAGACCTACCGCCCAATATGCCTGTGAGACGTGGGTCCTGAATAAGGTGGAAGAGGAGCAGGTAAAAAGATGGGAAAGCAAAATGCTACGTGCTATATATGGGGGAGTAAGAGCCGAGAAAGGATGGAGAAGATGCACAAGTCTAGAAGTAGAAGAAGCATATAAAAGCCCCAATATCGTAGCCAAAGCCCAAAGAAAAAGATGGCTGGGGCATGAAGAAAGACTAAGCAAAGAAAGATCACGAAAGTTAGCCCTTACCAGAAGACCAAGAGAGAGATGGATAAATAAAGTGGAAGAAGATCTATAAAAAAATGAAAATAGGAGATTGGAAGGAGATGATGGTAGGGAGTAGAAGTAGAGCACTTGAAGAAAGTTCCTAATATTAGTATTTTGTTAGCCCTAAACCTTCACGACCTGTAGGATAAATTATTATTATATCACCTTTACTTGTTTTTAAGCTTTCTCTGTGTTTTTTAGTTAGATCTTAATAATATGGTGCTCATGAAGTTCAATTTGGAAATCTATTAATACTATTTTTTTTTATTTGGTCATTGCCTTCACTCTGTGTCCTCAATAAAAAGATTGATACATTAACTTCATACACACCTGTGTATATATGATACGCAACGCATAATAACTAATTCTACCAGCAAAGAACTGCAATCATGATTATTTAAGAGTGAAAGTTGATTTTTTGAAAACTAGGAAATTAGATCGCTTTCCAAAACGAGATCTTTAGTGCATATTCAGTTCAAAGCAATTTATAAGCTGTACGGTATAATATCTCTATTATTATATTGTGTCCCGAGTTATATAATGCTAATTTGGATTCGACACCATTACTTTTTTTACAATAAACCCAAATAAGGTAACAAAATCAGTGCTCAACGCACCATCAGTGACACTGTTCCATTTAATCTAATAGTATAATTTGAAGGATTATTGGACATAATTTAAGAAGTGGTAAGCTCTCTCCATTTACGGATTAAATTAAACCTTAAGTAAATAATAAAAATGTTCACAATTCGAATTTATTTTGGGTTATATCCTATTGCCCAAGGCCCTAAAATAATTTTAAAAGAGCAGGAAGGCTGCATTATAGTCCCGTATATAAACAATTTTTTTTATTTTACTGTAAAGTTCGAATGATCTACAGCATACGCTACACTCGATATGTACACATACTACAATTATAAAAGTAGGTCGTGTAAAACAAAAAGCCAGGCTCCCCAGACAATTTCCGCTACCAAACAAGCACAAACCTCTCCTGGACTGTAATTAGCAAGCAGGAAAAAATCACTAATTGGCAAACCCAAAAAAAAAAGAAATAGCCTCCGTGTTATACGTATGTAGGCCATGCGCCAGCTTTTCAGTTCTTTTTTTTGCGTTCAAACCGTCGCGGAGGTGTAACAAAATGGGCACTGATAATTTTTAGTGAAAATTTAGAACAACCCAAATTGCACCGCCTACAATCTAATTTGAGAACAGAAGGGACAGTTTGGAGCACAACTCTTTCTTCCGATGCTTATTTTTAACTTTTCTGTGGTAGAGAATTCGTAGTTACAAAACTTTCTGTTGTTAAGATTGGTATATTAAAAGCAGAACATTATTTTTGGAAAATGATGTCGAAACAGATACATACCCAAAATACATGTATTAAAACACAAAGTGGTTTTACTAGTGAAAGTCGACTGGCAAAAAAAAATCTGATATAAATCAGACAATATAATACCAAATAAACCTTTTATTTGATGTAGTTTGTTGTGAAATTTAGGCAGATATCTAAATAGGTTAATTAGTTTATGTACAAAGTTCTATATCGAGATCTAATTGTCTCTTTTGTATTTCAAAAAGGCCTGTAGCTTGCTCTTTGAGACAAAATGACTGATAGAAATCAAATTGCCTAAATATATCAACAACACTAATCTAAACTCTAAACAATTTATTTGCTACGGTAAATGTATACCAAGGTATAAGATATAATATTAATGACGTATCATAACATGGACAAAACATACCGGTTTAATGCCACTGTTAAGTAGATCCATAGAATTATAATCGGGTTATAGAAAATCATTTACTAATTAAAACTTCTATTTGACCATCAATTTATCTTAATAGTGTGAAAGTACAGTAAAACTTAGTTGTACTCCAATTGCCAGTTTTACAAGAATATATTCTCTTATAAATACCAAATAACAATAAAAACTTTGGAATTGCTGTTTTCCAAGAGATTTTATATAATAATAACAATAGTTTGAACAACAACTCATATACTTTTCCCTGAAAAGTACCTACAGCTTGTTAATACTTCTTGTAAATAGCCACCAGTTACTTCAGCTTGTAAGACCGGGTGAAATATTACTTTTCTGGCGAAACCCGGGACAGAAATCGGTTTAGTCGCATCGTAAAACGTTTACCTGCGGCGGGTCCTTCCGCGAATAGATTTCGTCTCTCCTATCTCGCTCTCTTTTCCCTCCCCGGCCGATCATTTTCTCCCATTGAACTTTTCAACTATATCTAAAAATGGTTCTCGGCAAAATAGGAGCTCGGAGCAAAAGCAACGATCATCTTAACCGACTTGAAAATGCAAAGCGGTCTACTTCTGATTGGAGGGCGCAACGATTTATGCTATACGGTACACATTGAAGGCCCAGAAAAGGTCTTAGTTCGAGGGGATAAAGCTTGTAACGGTTTTCAGGTAATATTCTCTCTTGAGTTGATTTTTGTGGCATCTATAATACAACATATTAAATTAATAAGAATATAACAAATTTTGTAATGTTATAAACCTTATGACATACACAAAGTTTGTACATTATCGGCCTAACACTCCATATCAGCAAAACCTTTCCACGAAAACCAGCATATATGTATTGGTTAACTATTACTAACATTTTCTGTTATCTACCTGCACGCTAAAAAGGTAAAATGAGATAACAGAAGTGCAAATAATTCCTCTACCTGGAAACCATATTTTCTAGGAACGAAGAGAATATTGTTTGGCAGTTTTTGAAGTGTTACCCTGCCATTATGGGCATTACGGGACATATTATATAAACTTACTTACACTTTTTACCTATTTTTTGTTTCCAGAATAAAATTTTTAAATAAATGCCAATGTATGTATGTACTATCTTGCCTGTAGTCTTGATTCAAAAGCAATAAAATTAATAATAATAGTGTTTATTGTCCAGAATGCTCTAAAATCATAAAAAAACTATTTACGATTACATATTCCTTCAGGATAACATAATATTTTTTATCGATATGTGCCCTTAAACAGACTTATCAATAGAAACTCTATACAGTGTTTCTCGCATGTAACGGATAAATTCTATAAAATGATAAAAATCTTTTAGAAAAATGCGCGAACACCTCAATTTTTATTTATGTTTTATTTCTGATTATTTTATAATCAGTTAAAAATTTTAATTTCAACCCTCAACCCTTAAGCGCTCAACTTTAAAAATTCATATGGCAATGAGGCAGGTACTGTAATGCCTCATTTGATAAAAAAATTTGCTAAATACAATACGAATTTTTCAAAATCAGTTGACAAATATTCAACAAAAATGTGTTTAAAGTGCCAAAAATTCGAGCAGGCGTTGATACGGCTCTGTCATGATTATAAAATAAAAATCGACGTTTTTTCTAAAACATTTTTTCTCCGCCATTTTATAGAATTTAACAGTTACTTTCGAGAAACATTGTACATACTGACTGCTTTTTGAGTCAAGAATAAAGCCGATGATGATAGTACGTTGTGTGTGTTATTCCATTTAGTTTTATAATGGAACTACTTTGAGATCAAAAAATAGAAAATAGATGACAGAACATTTTTCAAAGATCCCCATAATAATTCCAATATTAGATTGGCTACATAGAATTAGCCAGCCGAACTAAAAAAAATTAATAATTAAAAGCGTTGGTGGAATGCTTTTTGTCAAGAAAATCCTTTTCTTATTTTATCAAATTCGATTAAGAAATGTTACTTATTGACTTTCTTAATCTACAAAACTTGTGCACTTTTTTTTAAAGAAAATGCTTTTGTAAGAATTTTCATGCAGCTTTTGCCCAAAAAAGCTGCATTTGCAGTTATTTCGAAATATTTCCACGTAATACTCCAGGATTTGCTAGTATACAAGGGAACAATTTAATTTTGAATTAACAAAATCGAAAAGTTACATTAAACCATATGCAATTATAAAACATTGAAAATCTTAGTTCTTGGTAAATTTTACAAAAAAAAAATCGTTAAGTTGTGTACAAAAAATGCGAAATTCTTTGGAAAGTAGACCTTTATCGAGTTTGACAATTTCTTCTTTGTTTTCTTGCAAAAAAAAAGAACCCACAGTATATCTGTATGGTAGTGATATAGCAAAGAATAACATGGATCTATAAAACCAGCTAATGAATAAGTTCTGAATTTCGGAGAAATAAAAAGTATAAAGATACAAATCCCAAGTATTCTTTGATGTGATGTGTCAATTCTCGATTTCGCACGCTCAAAGTGTGCTTCATAAACGGATGCGATAGTAAGTGCCAGACCTGGTTCATCAACTTTCATCCCATTTCATTCACCTGCCAGCAATTTGCGATTACGACACACACATACACACTCGATCCTGCGCTTCACTAAAATGCGACTGGGACGGTCCGCGTGCGGTTCATTCGTCCGCGTCCTCCGCTATTTTCTGATAAGTTTAATTGGCATCAAGAACTCCGAGAATGCTGTGTCCAAACTGGATCCGCCAACTACCTTTCACATTCCGCGCCGGCTAACGGAATTTCAACTAGCGATTGCTCTCCTCTCGCTACAGCGTATCCATGACACAGCGGTAACACCACGCCAGCCTGTGCTCTTGAAATATGAAATTTGCGATACACAACGGCGGAACTGCTCAGCATGTTTCTTCTTCTATCTCCCGAGTTGCACGGACAGACTAACAGCGACGGGGCCCACCACATCAAAGACATTCACCGGCTCGATACTTCGCCGATGGTAACGCTGCTGAATGATGACCGTGCAGGGTCGTCGTGAAAGCTTCTCTGGGATTTTCGCTAACTGTATACGCGAGTGTATAGTTATAGCTGATAACGGACCATTTTAATTGGTAACAGCAGACCTGCTGTCGCTTCTCCGCAGCTCAGAGAACAATAATGCCCGAATAACAAGGATTACTTTGAATAAGTTCATTGACTCATTCGTATCTTTCTAAGTTACAGTTAGCTCTTAAATAAAAATAAGAATTATAACAACATATATCAACATTAATGCATCCTCATTCAACATCTAACACACTCAAATACAATTCCATGCAAACACTATAATATAAAATATACGTGGAAGTGCATCCCAAAAGGCAATTTCTGCAAAGAAAAAAGTTTAAGTGAAATATTGTCGGTCCCAAGTACTTGCCTAATCTTTAACAACCTACCAAAATGATTATTTCAGAATGCAATTACTATTTTATACTACTCAAATGGAAATATAATACTGGAATCGATAAAGCAAGATCAAAATGTGGGAACCAACAACTGGGTACCACATGATTAAAGATTGAAACATGAGACAATAGTAATTATTTTACCCTATTTAGTGCACCATGGTACAATTACTACTTGAATTACAGTTTTTAACCCTAGACGTAAGCAAACACATAAGTAAATGCTCCAGTTCTGAGTAACCGTTGACTTTTCACATATTTGCGACGACACCTCAAATTTCTATAAATTAAGATAGAGCACAACTCCGCGTTTAGTACAAAATAAACAGTTAGTTTTGTTAAAAGGACAATTATAGATTTCTATTCTTAGTATTTCGAAAACTTAATTATCTATTAAGCTCATATCTTTTTCTTTTTGTTACAGAGGAGGAAATCGATGTCGTATCAGTCGGCGACAAACACAACACAAGAGGAATTGTGTCGACACTACCGAACAATCCTACATCAGTTGATAGACAACAACTACAAAAAACCGTGGCCACGGCAATAAGTAACAAGAGGTTGAATCCAACCGGCATCAAGACCATATTGCCCTTCAGAAAACCATCTGCGGAACATTCGCCCATAAAACGAAGAGGGGCACCTGAAGGAAGATCGACAACTAAACGTACAAGGCACCAACATAGGATAACACCTAACGGTTCGCCATATAAACGTCGTGGCGCATACAATCACAGCAGTGACAGTGAAGCCGAACCTTCAGAAAAACGCAGTCTTCATAATAATATGGAAAGACAAAGAAGAATCGATCTTCGAAATGCCTTTGAAGACTTAAGACTTTTGGTGCCAGAAGTAACTAAAAAAGCACGCGCTGCAAAAGTAGTTATTTTAAGAGAAGCAGCGATTTATTGCGACACACTAGGAGATGTCTCAGAGAACATGTGCAAACAAAAAGATGAGCTTCGACGAGAACAGGAACGTTTAAGAGTTAGGCTATCACAACTACGGAGGGCACTAGCGGCTAAACATAGATAAATTTTTTTTGAACCTGCACTTCTATAGTGATGTAGGTAACAAGGAAGGAAAATATATAGCCGAGCTACAAACGCTTGCTTAACGATTACTGCGTAAACGAATAGATTTTTTTATAATTCAATACCTAAATACCTACTACACTGTTTACATTTTTCGATCGGGTTCATAACAGCAACTGTGATTTTATATGATGTAAAATTTTGAAATCAGTTTTCAGGAATTACATGACCTTTATTTTCCCTTTTCTGTATGTACATAGGAGTTCGTTTTTGAAGGTGTGTATATTTTTGTTTAATTTAGAGAAGTTGATGAAAAAAAAAAGAAATAGCAAATATTTTTACTTACATATGTGATTATTTATGAAGAAATTGTTTTCTCTCAAAATGTGATATGCATGAATTCAATAATTTCATACTATGTAATTTTTATTTACCTATTACTATGGAAACTTATTTTCTCTAAGCTCTTTTTAATTGTTCAATTTTAGTATGATTTTTATCTACATAAAAAACATTAAAGTGAAATTTTTAATCAGAAGTGAATTATTTCTTACTTTCGCTATTTTTATGTTATGTTAAATTTATAAATGTTTAATTTTTATGTAGATAAATATCTTCTAACCTACTATAGTTCGTTTTTTTTTATTCGGAGGAGTGAGGTAATGATTCCCTATTGCAAAGGCAAATTTCTGTTTTATTCGCTTTGAGCATATTTTGAATGTAGCTTGTTGGCGAAATTATGAACGCAGTCATAAATGAGGTTATGTATAATATGATTTACAACGTCGTTTTGAAAGGTGTTTGACAGCTGTTAAGCAAATATGGCGGCGGCGCGTTTTCTTTTATTATTGGTTGTTGTGATGCGAGCTCAAAAATATCAAATGTAATTGGGCCACGTCACACGATTGAACTTAAATCACTCCTCCAAATACTGTATTAATCAATGCAATATACATTCTTACAGAAAAGTAAAAATACGGAAACCCGATATAATTCAAATTTAATTTTGTTTTTGAATTGCTATTTGTTTTTTAGTAAATAATTTTAATATGTAATAAGATTATTTGTCTTGTTTTAAAGACACTCCCAAGTTTCTGTTAAGTAACATGTTTATTGTTGTTTAGTTTGTTTTAGATTTATTGTATTTGTAATGTTTTTCTTTTTCATTTTTTCTAATTATATAAAATCGAAATACTACTAGCTGGATTGTATACATTACTTATGGTATACATACATAATTAAGAGTGCATGTTACATTTATAACTACTAGCCTATTAGTTCATAATGCTACAAGAAAGTTTTCACATGCACTAACATAAAAAAAAATGTTCTGTAAAATTTTGTGATAATAGCTCAATAAGTCTTGTTTTCTTTCTTCCTATAATAATTTTTAATTAAAGTAACCGCATAACAGAAAACGAGAACTTGCAAAACAAGATAGGTAAGGAAGAGACGCATACACCATCGTAATATTAGATAATAATTAAGTCTAATTATATATTTGTTTTGCATTTTCTATATTTACTCTTTGATTTAATTTAGCTTATAGAGAAAATCTCTTGTTCTACATAAAAATTTATTGAAATTAATATGCAACTATTAATTAAACTTGCATTCGGTACAACAAGTAAGTAGTCTGTATTTTACTAATACTGCATATTTCTTAAGTTAATGTCTTCCTGAACACTAATATTTGATTGATTAGTGTTTAATTAGTCGTAAGATGAGGAGAATTGTTGTGTTCATATTATGTTTTTACAGTATTTTATACTTTTGATAGAAACAAAAAAAATATATAGAAAAAACAAAAAAATCGTAAAAGCAAAACAAAAATATGAAATAAAATATATAGATCCAAAACTGTGATCGGTTTTTTTTTATAAAATGAGCCTTGACTCCACTCGCGAAACTATATTGTTCTACTACTTTGTAGGTATTCAATACAGTGGTCGGCTTATTATTGATGGAGACGATATGAAGCATCTCAACTTATTAACACGATATTTACAAGAATTTACGTACCTGTGACTGAACCTCGCCCACTAACCAAATACATAGTTATACCATTAGTTTTGAATTGAAATAGATAATTAAATACATAGCTGACAAGGCACATTTTTATGTGTACATACATATGTATCGGCAGATGGTCTAAAAACAAAGCTATATAGATAATTATATTTATTACATATAACAGGGCAATTCTCTAAACTTATCGACCACCTGTGGTGTTAAGATATAATGTTTTGATTATGTATCTCAACACTGCATAAGAATATATACACATTATATATAAATCTATGAATATATTATTAGAAGTACCAGTTCATTATTCTATGTTTGTTAAAATGTACTTATGTAAACAAATAATAAAATTTTCTTTTTTCTTGTCAATAATATTCGGAATTTTGTTAGGAATATATTGGTTTTTAGTTCCTAAGTAAATTTGAAAATAAAATTTGATGCTTATGTACAGTTTAATGACATTTTCCACCTTATTTCCCAAATACACGGACAAAAAAAACTAGAAGTGAAAATAATTTGAGAGCAATAGGTATGTGGTAAGTTTGTTGTATATGCCCAGCAAAAGTAAGTATGAATTGAATAAATGTATTAAGTATGACTATTAAATCAGTAAATACTGTAGATTCTCATGATAAATATATATATAATTAATTCCGCATACAGAAACAAGACCTAATAGTCGCCGGTTTTAGTAACCGCTATTAGACGGTTAATAGAGACCAAGGGCAACGACTGTCAACTTATAGTAAAAAAAAATCAGATGTTTATAAACGTAATTTCTAAAATCCAAATTAACAGAATTAAAATGTGCGTAATATATTCTAATATCTTAACATACGAAGCTTTTACTTAATAATACAACTCAGGTAGGACTTTTTTTAAGTATTATTTTTTATAAGTAGTATCGTTGTAGACTAGAAAAACATGAGCTCCGGAAAATATGCAAACTAATGCATGATTTCGACGTATTCCGACAAGTGAACGCGACTCAGAATACGTTACGTAGCCTTCTGGGGAATTCGAAGGACATATCTACTCAAAAATAAAGGTCGGGAATTTATGAAATTTCATGGGCCAACTGTGATAAGGTTTATATTGGACAGACAAGAAGAGCTATAGAAACGCGGTTTAAAGAACATATCGCCCGTTATAATAGATTAGAAGAATCGAGCGTAGCGCAACACATGATTGAAACGAATCACCGAATTACTTCCGATAATTTGAAATTATTAAGGAACGTAAATTAGCCGCGAGAACTAGACGCGTATATACTAAAAAAGGATCGAACTTACCAAATCGCGAAAAAGGAATTTTAGAACATTCTAGCTTAATGAATATTTTTACCTAGAAAGAAAATGGACAACTGTATATTTTTCTTAAATACGAGCAAACAAATGTTGCACGCCTTACGCTCATAAATAAACAACTACCTGCTATTCGGGTTAGGCCGATTTTTTCGGATATATTAGGATAAGTGTGTTCATAAATAGAGATAAATGTACACTAGCGACACTTTCTAATTGTACGACCTAACGCTCAACGTAGAGCCTACATGCGCAGCATGTATAGTAGACAGCTTATTGCATTCATTTGCTGCCTCGCACTGTGTACACACGAATGTGCGGTGTCTGTGTGTATTTATAAATGTGCAAAACGCATCTATTATTTGACGTATTTGAGTAGGAAGAAATTTGTTTGATGTTTCAAGTATTTCGAATAAAATAATACTGTAGTCTTATTAAATTGTTTTGAAAGGTAATTTCATTACTTTCTGCGGTGAACTTTTTTTGTGGTTGAACTAGGATCAGATCTAAACCAAAAGCATGCTTATTATACAATAAATAACAATATCAAAGGTTTAGTACTGTTTTTTTATTTAAAACATAACGAAATAATTATAAGTATACACTATGCTGAAATGATGATGCTTATCAATGAATGAATGTGTGGTTTCTGTGTCTATTTTAAAAACACCGCAGCTGCATTTATGAATGTAAAAGCCTAGCGCATCTATTTATTGTGGTCTTTGCGTAGACATAGACAGGTGGGCAAAAAAACCATATTCTGTATTTCTAGAATCTTTATTTATGCGTATACAACACAGGCTAATTGAAAGTATTGATAGACCAGCAATCCAGATAAATGTCGAAAATATTCTTTCTCGAATGATGAGTCATAATAGACACTGATGTAAAACAAGCAGACACTACAATAATATTCAGTTCTTTATACAGCATTAGGAACAGTTAAATACGTGCCGCACAATATGATGTCAACAGAAGACA
>JARFOC010001235.1:32747-44681 GCA_031763485.1 Osmoderma eremita | reverse complement strand
GTTCGTGGCAGTTCAAGTATGTCAATTAGATGTGTGTGTACTCGCTGTTGTTGAAACTATTTACATTACTAAATAAAACCATTTTGTATTAAAATATATACGGTGCGTTCTTTTCTGCTCAACAAAACAAGCAAAACATAGAGCTATTAATGTACACTAAGAGTATATATGCAAATTAATGCATTTATCCATGTCAAAATTCAAATGTTCCTTTACATAAAAATACTTGTTAAGGAATACAGGCCTTCATTTATGTAACATTCAACATTGATGTTATATTTGCAATTACTTAACTATCACTACACAATAATAAATAAATAAAAGTTAGGATAAGTATGAATAATAAGTATAAATGGAATTTGTCTCCATGGATGTCTTGTGAAATCCTAAAACAGATGATTAACATAATGCATATGCAAACTCATATCTACACTGCACATATTGTTGGCTATTTTTTGCATTTCAAATGTATGGATATATATATTGCAAGCAATGTATTGCAAAAATAATGTCTATGGTTCCAAGTATTACAAAATCATATATAACTTGCCAGTTGGTAGACTTCCAAATTTCAATTTCTTACTTCCAGATATCCTACAATATTCCCTGAAATATAGTTCACAAATTCTGTATTTTCTACTTGCAGGATCGCGATCCATGGATTTCAGCAGTTTATGCCCGATTCTTCTTACCCATGTATCATATGGCTGTAATGTAGTTATGCTTACAAAAGATTTGATGCAAAAAAGCTTTCAATATATTTTTACGTCTTTATACAGAAATGGCAAACACCGCTTGCTTACTTTTGGATAATGGTTACCACATAGGAGCAAACAACAATAAACAACCATGATTTCAACAAATATCTTACTTAAAACAAGAAAGTTTTAAAAATGAATAACATTTACGATGTAAATAAATTAAAACATATTTATTACAACATTGTATCAAGAAATTATGATACTGTACTTACTACTCTTCAATCCTATTAACTGTACAGAATTATTTCTAATTTAACCGACTTTAATAAAGAAAATGCAATAAACAAACAAACCGCTAACCTCTGATTGTCAAACACGAACCGTTTCGTGCTAACAGATATAGCCATATAGCATCGCCTAATTCACTTTCTTGGCGAAAACTAGTTCCATAAGATTGTGATTTTGACGCGACCGTATAGAAGTATTATTATATATGCCTTCAAACCTTCTACCACAGAATATATTCTGTGCTTCTACTTCCCAACACAACACATGGGAAATTTTTGGAAAACAAAGACACTGGTACATTAATTACTTAATATTATTTCTCTTAGTAAAATTTATTTTTATTATCTCTTATCTTAACTTATCTAAAGTTGCTATTCTCTCAGAATGTTGAAAAATTCCCAATTTTGGTGTAAAATTGGCGGTATTCTCCACCCTTCGAATGCGCATACGTTCCCATTCGAGTGGTTTATATTCGAAGACCAAGGGGATTTGGTATTCTTACCTACCGCTCGTAAATGGTCCTTCGAATTCACCTGGCCAAAAGGTAATCGTGCTGTTTAGTGCTTCTATTTTTGCTGTTTGCGGGCACTTAATACACATGGGCAACGGTGATCCATGTTGTCAATTTCGTTTAATACTTGTTAAAGCGTTGCCAGTTGCATAGATAAGGTAAGTAGCCAACACACTTACTTGAGACTTGTCATTTTGACATTCTATTTGTGTTGATAGTTCCGTATTATTTTAACCATAACATCTATATATCTGTCAAACCATATACGTTTGGCAATACGTGGCAGCCTTGTCATGAAACGCCGAAATGTCAATTGCTAGAAAATGTTTAATTGCTATAGAGCTGCTGCTGTTAGCGAAACAACACAAAGCCGCCCCATTTCAGCTACCGTCCACCCAAAGCGTCAGCACCAGCCGGGTCTGCTTCCTATTTAAGTTAATAACATAAGGAAAACGTAATCGTTACAATTGCAAATATTAAGATAAATGGATTTTTTCATAAACATTCAGAATTCAGCATTTAGTTAGTTTCTATAGATAAGTAGATATATTCCGTATCGAATCATGAAACAATTATTTAATGTATGACTTTTATACCTTCGACATACGACCAACTTTAATGTAAATTGACAATTTGTTTTTTCGTCATATCACCATAACACAAATTCGATCGTTTCAACTTATGGCTATTAGAAATAGCGTTTGAAGCAACCCATCGCCGACAATCGGTTAAAATCGCCAATAATTTCCTTTCGATCGTAAATTACCAATTTACTTACTTATTAGTCCCGGCGTTGAAGGTATTATAAGACCACATAGGCAAAATCTTATTTGATTTTTATTTTGTTCCAAATATACAGACCATAAATATCCAAACGTACCCTATTCACTTCCTACAAAATTTAATTATAAAAATAAAACGCACATATACACAAAGTCTTATTTATTACAAAATAAAATTAGTGGGAGGAATATTTTCAGAAATTAGAACTAATTACTACAAAAAATCTAAAATTCAGATATTATATAAAACATAGTCTATAAAAGTATTGAAATGATATTTAATCTGATTCAGATGCATCATCCGAGAGAACATATTTTGTAGGTTTTGTATTCCTAGCTGCTCTACCGGATTTCACTGGTGGTGAAAATATATCATCGTCAGAAGTTGCCTTCTTCTTTGTCTTGGCATCTGAAATTATTTCAAAATCTGAATCATCACTTTCATTTTTTTTCTTCCTTCCTGGCTTCTTTTTAGGTTTAGCAGGTGGCTCAGAATCGGAATCCCCGCCTTGCTTTTTCTGCTTCTTTCTCGGTCGACTTGCTTTTTTCTTAGATTTAGTATCTGCTTCTGACGCAGAATCATCACTTTGTGTTTTCGGCTTTTTTCTCGTGGCTTTCTTTTTAGGTATAACTTCCTGTTCAGAATCAGAATCTATTACATTTTTGTTTTGTTTTGTTAATTTCTTTTTTTTCAGATTTTCCTCAGAATCACTTGCACTAAGTCTCTTCCTTTTCATCATACTATTTTCTTTACTGCCTTCAGAAAGTGGTGAATTATCATTCTGTGAATCGCTAGCTTTCCTGCCAACTAATGTGTCGAACATATCCTCCGACGTTTCCATTTTTTTCGGTGGTGCTTCATTTTCGCTATCGGAATCTTGTAGGTTCTCTTGAACTCCTTCATTTTCCTTAATAGCTTCATTATCAAATAGTTCTGGTTCTTCATCAGTTTCGGACGATTCGCCACTTTCTTGATATTTAATAGGTTTAGTCGCTGCCCTTCTACTTTGAACACGTTCCTTCACCACAGGAGTCGGAGTACTGTATTCAACATCTGAACCAACATATTCCACATCATCGTCGTCATCATCCGATTCACGATATTTTGAACGACCTTTCTTTTTGGGACTACCATTTGCTAAAATAAATTGAACATACATATAGGTCCTTTATTTATTTAAAATCTTATACAAGAAGTAATATAGTATACAGGCAACCTTCACCTTTTTATCATTGGAATTTAAGCTAAGTGTAATTAGCAAATCGGTATTTTAAAATTTCAAATAAAAATTTTCAGTAGTGTTTCAAGCCACACTTATATATACAAGGGTTCTATGGACTACACGATCATTCTAAGGATGGGATTCTAAGAGGTGAAGTACAGCTACTTTTTAATGGATCATTCAATGCTTTTTTTCGTTTTTTTTTTAGATGCCTTACTACATTAACAGCGATGTATTCAAAAATTCCGGTGGGACATCTGGGTATTTAAATTGCAAATTTATTTATATAAAATACAAATAGTATGATATGGTGGCCTAAAATAATAAAAATAAAAAATACGCTTACCACATCGATGAATGAAGAACTCCGGATACGTATTTCGACAACTAAGTTGTCATCCTCAACGGAATCTACGAAGGAAGATAATGTTAGACGTCGCACTCTGGGAGATTTGCACCACACAAAACACCACTTGAATAACACTGTTATTCAAGTTATCCTTCGTAGATTCTGCTGAGAATGGCAACATAGTTACCGAAATACCTATCCGCAGTTCTTTACTCATGGAGGTGGTAAGGGTATTTTTTATTTTTGCAAATTTATTTACCAATGTTTGAGGTTCATAATCATACGAAATTGTTTTGAAAATCTTGTTTTTCTTTAACCTGGCGTGAGTAAGGTTGGGTCTAATTCTAATACACTCAGGCCGTAATTTAATAGGGAATATTTTTGTTGTGTGATGTACATTTGAGTAATCCATTAGCTTGCTGTCACCAGAAAATAGGCATGGCTCTCAAATACCCACCTTACTCTCATGACCCGGGAATTAACCCTACTCACGCCGAGTTAATAATGGTCTCACAACAGCAAAAGCTGATTACGCGTACTATCAATTTTTACTAGTAACTCACCTTTTTGATCGGCTTTTTGGAAATTTAACTTGGTTTGTTTCAATCCATCCTTACCTTCCTTGGGCTTCTTACCACGCTTTTTCTTCTCTATTTCTTCCGGGGTTCCCAGGATATCTTTTAACGTCTTCTTGCCCTGTACCATCAAATCAAACTCACTCTTCTCATCCTTTATTTTAAAAAAA
This sequence comes from Osmoderma eremita, assembly GCA_031763485.1. Taxonomy (NCBI): domain Eukaryota; kingdom Metazoa; phylum Arthropoda; class Insecta; order Coleoptera; family Scarabaeidae; genus Osmoderma; species Osmoderma eremita. The sequence goes on along the minus strand of JARFOC010001235.1, from coordinate 40,082 downwards.
TAAAAAAAAAAACGAAAAACAAAATAAAAAACAATCACTCCATCTATTTCGACTTACGTCCACCGAACCATCTTGTTTCAATCCCTTCTTTTCTTTGTTTTCCTTTTGTTTTATGGCCGTCTGTATTTTCTTCTTAAGATCGTCGCTTACAGTTGGTTGAATCCTTCGCCCCGTTGGTGAAGGCATCGTTTCTTGTAAATTGAGCTTTTTACGACCCTAAAAAGAGTAACTCGTTAATATTGTATTAAAGCTATTTCATGCTGTTGCATACTAATAAAGTTTTCTTAGACTCCTTCACTTTGGATTCGGCTGGCTTAGCATTCTGTTCATTTCTCTCTTTAGTTTCAACAACATCCAATTTTTCCGAAAAAGCATCTAAATCTTCCCGCCACAAATTAGCAGGAGTTTTTTTACGCAATTCTTCTAATTCTGCCAGTTTGGCGTCTCTTTGTTTAAGTAATTCATTTTTACGTTCTTCCGTTAACATCCACATAGACATGCCCAGGAGATAGTCGAATTTCTTGACATCAGTTAAGTTCTGGAACGCTTTTTCTGATAATAAAAAAAAAGATTATATTTAAATTTGAGATATATAATTAACGTTTAGTTAACTTAGTAGTCCAGTACTTACTAATGACAATTACAAAAATCGTAGACTAAATACTTACGACATGTACAAGAAATTCATTGTAAACAGAAGAACTACCATTTAAAGAATAAAACTACTATAATACCACACTTATGTATATCTTATAGTTGACTTCATGCAAAGTTTCATAATAGCAATTGGTTGATTTATTTATACGTAAGCTGAACCACACCAATAATAGTATGTGTAAAACCTGGGTCTGTTGCGGGTTTTTTCGTTGTAGCTGGTTCCTCTTCATCTTCTTGTGCTTCATCTGGAGGAGGTTCCTCTTCTTCCTCTGACTGAACTCTCGCTTTCCAATCCTTAACTGGATCTGGTAAATAACCTTTTCTTAAAAGCTCGTCAACAATTGTCTTGCGTTTTTTGTTCTCCACCACCAATTCTCCACTACACTTCTCAGTTATAAACCTAGCCTGATTATTCAGCCTTTTAGCTTCTGCTTCTAGCATACCTTCCATATAATCTTTTCGTTTCTGATACATACTTAGACGTAACTTATAAAATTCTTTAAGCATATCTAGTACCGAATCATATCTAGAAGCACAACAAAAGCAAATAAACAACTTTTAACTGAATTTAGCACAATATTATGATCAGTTTACCTCCTAAGGCAATTTAATTCATCAAATGCGCACATTGAAGATGTATTTATCATTGTTTGGAGCTTAAAAATTTTATGTAGACCTTCATTCTCCATATTTCCTAACTGGCCAGGAAGACAAGTTATAACAAATTTGACAGTTGTGTCAGTATTGTACTCTTTATAGTCAGATATAAGCGCTTTTACCTTCTCAGAGCCTGCAACAACATTTGAAAGGAATTATTGATAGTACAACTTAAGATATAATCACTTACCATGCAACAGTGGTTCTAAAACATTTTCTTTATAACTTTGCGTCCATGTGCCTACAGGTAATTCCGTTATTTCCACTTTCTCAGTACCAACTATGGAAATTTCACCACTAACGACGTAACGATTATCTCCACAATCTTCTATTGTACCCTTGAAGTTTTTGTACCAGGGAAGCATTCCGACGGGTTCTTCATCATTCATCATCATTCTCAGATTTTCAACCAATTGTCTAGGATTATAGTTAGGTATTTTTGTCATCCACCCAGTACCAATACCGTCAGCACCATTGACCAAAACCATTGGTAGGATAGGAATGTACCACACAGGTTCAATTTTCTGATTGTCGTCATACTCGTGTTTAAGTAGCGCATCATCATTTGGATGGAATATCATCCTAGTAACTGGAGACATTTTTGTAAATATATATCTGGGACTAGCGGAGTCTTTACCACCAGATAGTCTGGTACCAAATTGACCTCTAGGTTCTAATAAATTAATATTATTGCTTCCAACAAAATTTTGGGCTAAATTCACAATGGTCATACATAATGATTGTTCACCATGATGATAAGCAGACTGTTCACCAACAGATCCTGCTAATTGAGCAACTTTTACTTCACGTTTGTCATTACGCTTTATGCAAGTGAATAAAACTTTTCGTTGGCCAGGTTTCAAACCGTCAACCAAACATGGTATGGATCTTACATTATCAGCATTGGAAAACAAAACCAACTCCAAATTTACAAAATCTGAATAGGATACAAACCTAAAACATAAGGAATAAAGAGTGCAGAGCGTTTACTTGGTTGAAAGAAATTAAGTCAGCAGAATTTACATACATCTTGTCGGCGGAGCTATTTATTTATTAAACGGAAATATAATTAATCGATGAGGGAGTTGAAACTCCATGTTAAGAATATATAATAACACAACAAGTAATGAGTTTCAAATAATTTAATTTCATAAACCACTACAATTGTTTTGCCACACCGTGGCATCATCAGGTGGATGAAAGTATATTTAAACTAGTGAGTAAGATTGCTAGTTATACGTTTACCAAAAGTAGAGGGGAGTGATATAAATGTTTAGGAATCACCTTGTTGTTCTTGCACAAATGTAAAAACCAGATATTCAATTGTAGAGGTTTATAAAATTTTGAAACTCATTACTCGTTGTGTTATTATATATTCTAAACGGGAATATCTTAAAAACCAAATTTTATATGAAATAATTCAAGCACAAATTAAAAAAAAAAAGCAAGGGTTCCGTTATCTGACAACTAACAAGCATCAAGTTACTCTTCTCTAAAGCAAAATGGTATTTTTTTCTCTTTAAGACATCTAATCTTAAGAAATTTTACCTGATTTATCTGATCTAAAATGAATATTGAATGAGATTTCTTGAGAAAGGCTAACAAATAAAGAATATTAAATGCTGGATCATTATCTTACATCAGAATTTTGTTTTGGTGATTAACACGGAAATATTTAAGAAATTAACACTTAGTCCAATTATATTGTTCTTAAAGTGTACCTATTTAAAAGGTAATAGAATTTAAAAAATACCTAGTATCTTTAGCATAAAGATATATTTCTGGTAAGCCTTCTTCTTTTCTACGTCTGCTCTCAACCATAAAATTTGTCAGCCATCTCTTCCTATCCTCGATATGCTTTTTACTAAAAGCCAACACAATATGATCATCGTCTTGTTGACCATTATACCTAAATCGAATTCGATGACGTGTGATGTTCGTGAAATACTCTTTAGCCTCTGCGGATGAGGAGGTACCCAAACCTTTGTAGTATTTTATAGAGTAAGTGTGATGATTTGGGGTATTAGATTTCCATTCCTCAAATTCGGGCAGAGAGAAAAAAGAAAATACTTCATTCTTCTTTTTTGCTTTAACAATAGGTGTTATAAACTCCTCTAGGAAATTTTGCCGGAGCAACTCGGGCCAATTATAATGGATAAAATTTATTAAAAGGCCCTTAATGTGAGAACCGTCTTGATCTTGATCAGTCATAATCATTACTTTACCATAACGTAAAGTTTTCATATCCTCTTCACTATTATACTTTTTCTTGTACTGTAGGCCGACGATTTTAATTAGATTGTTGATCTCTACGTTTTCTAAAATCTGTTTATGTGTGGCTTCACGTACGTTAAGTAGTTTACCCCTGAGTGGAAAGACACCATAGTAATCTCTACCAATGACACCCAAACCAGAAACAGCCATGGATTTTGCTGAATCTCCCTCTGTTAGTATAAGGGTACACTTAAGTGCATTTTTGGTACCTGCCTCGTTTGCATCTTCTAATTTTGGAATACCTCTTAATTTTGCTTGCTTCTTTCCACTTGTTTTATTCAATTCATTCTGTGCCTTAAACTTAGCCCAACTTAAGACTGATTCTATGATACCGCTTTTTGTAACAGCAGTGACGAATTTTTCTGAAAGTTGACATTTTGAGCCAAAATTTTTCACCTGCAAGGTCATATTCTCCTTTGTTTGAGAATCAAATGTTGGATTAACTATCAGGCAATTGACAAATATCCACATGTGATTTTTTACTTGAAATGGCTTGATATTGACACCACCTTTATTTTTTTTCTTTATTACTTCAATAAGTTGCTTAACAATCATGTCAGTGATATAATCTACATGACGACCACCTTTAGTTGTAGCTATACTGTTTACAAAAGACATTTGCTGAAAGCCTTTATCAGAAAGCGTTAACGCAACTTCCCAACGATCAGCTGCATTTTCATAAAATACTTTTAATGGAGCACCAGTATCATCATCTTTGTTTTTTATATAAAGTTCTACGTAATCTTTAAAATTTTTTATGGGAATACGTTTACCATTAAGGAACACCTTAACACCTCTTGTTGATGCAGCAACATCATACGCTCGACGTGACATTAAAGCTATAATGTCATCATCTAGATTTTCCATTTTAAATTTGGTCAAATCTGGTGAAAATATAACTTTTGTGTAATCTTCACTGGAAGAGTCTTTAATTTTAGGATCAGATGTTTTAGTCATATTGCTACCCCATGTTTGCTTAAAACACTTTTTATATTCCCGCGATGATGTTTCAATTGTAAACTTTGTGCTAAATATATTGCATAACTTAGCACCATATCCATTCCTTCCTCCTGTTACTTTTTCTTCTTCATCATTATAATTAGATGATGTCAGCAAATGCCCAAATATCATAGTAGGAACAAACATTTTCTGTTCTTTATGCATTACGACAGGTATTCCTTGTCCATTATTCCAAACTGATATGGTATTTGTTTCGGCATTGATTTCAATTTTAATGCAATCCATAGTTTTATCTCTTTGTTTGTTATCAGCAGCATTCACTAAGATTTCATCAAAAATTTTATACAATCCAGGTACATAAGTTATTTGACGTTGTTCTATCATATCCTTCTCTGTATTATATACCCACATAACTTCTGTTATTTGTTCAACAGAACCAATATAGGTATCTGGCCGAAGTAAAATGTGTTCAAGTTGAGACATTTTCTGATAAGTTTTTTCAATTGTTTGTTTCTTTGACCCATCTTTAGATAATTGTTTCTGTACACCTGCCGCAATATCACCACCTCCGCCTTTATCAGTAGACCCAGTGGATGACATCTTTGCGAACATACTCTGAAAATTGTAAATGTGTACTTTTAAAGCTATTTTTCGAAAATGATAGAAATGTGTTCCATGTACCTTTTAAAATCTATTTTAAGCAATTCAAAATTAGAAAGAATTGGACATAATAAGCATAACATTATAGGTGTAAACAAATTCAGGAACAAAATGCATTACCCTATTTCTAACCTTAACCTCATCAAAAATTATGTCTAAATAACAAGTTAATCTTACCTTTAGGTCCGTCATGATTTTCTCTATATCTACTGAACACTTATAAGACTCACATATTAAAAGTAATACCTGCTTTCTTAAAAAGAAATGGCAGAACAAGCTGGCGTTCTGGCGCTTAAAGTAGTTTGCCTTCCTCGGCTGCAATTTTTGATTTCCCAAGTTTCGACCGGTATTTTTAAATTCACCAATAAAAATGGAGCATTTCAAAAACTATATAATAAAAATCCCTAATACAGTATGCGTTTGCGTTAATGTTATTTTATTTTTGGAATTGTTAAGGTCTCATCATCTACAAAATTTAGTACGTTGTTTATTAAAAATAGAATCATATGAGCAGTATCTTAAAATTACCAACAAATTGAATGAATTTTATTATCAACAATGGTGTGACTTTCATAGGCGAATGTTCGAAACCAATCAAACAAAATGTCAACGTAAAATGTACAAAACTATGTGTTAAATTTTATAAACTCTGCCCTAAATCACAAAACCAAAAGCATGAGCCTGTGGAGCCTAATATAGATAATACCTAAAAGATCTATTACAGCCGAGCGTCCAGCCCGATTCTTTTTAAAATGTCAGAAAGCCCCTAGCATTTCAATTGTTTTGCTTATTTGTTTTCTTTGCTTTTTTTCTTTTAGGGTGCGTTCGCGTTTAAAATCCATGGATTAGACTAGATTCATGTGACGTCACCAAGGTTAGACTGTAATAACGAACGGAACGGATTTCTATGAGTCATTTGTCATTTGCTATTTTTGGGGTTATGTCGGTTTTATCGTTGTGTTTTATGTGTTAGTTAGTAGCACAAACCTTTGACTAAAATATAAATTTAATAATAAAACCATAAGTAAAAGAATTAGCGAAGATGTTTTATCAGTTCTGCAAATGAAATTTTTTTCAACATTGATAGCGATATAAATGCACATATAAACTACTTCCATTTTCACGAAGAAACGGGTATATTTAAAACTATAATATAGTCTTATAGCAAAATTATATTTCATAATTTAGCCAAGAAGTTTACCGAAAAGACATAAGGAAAAGCAATCAGAAAGGAATTAAGTAAACTAATATTATTTAATCACCAATAAATTACACCACAAACATTCCAGTTTATTATTTACTCCTAAATAAAACGTTTATTAGTGTCTCATTAACTTGATTTATTTGAATATCCGCCATAGTAATCACGTCACCGGTGACGCCTGTGTTCCAATATGGTATAAGCAATAAATAACCATCATATGTAAATATTTATTAATAGTTAAGGTCGATAATAAGCAAGAGTGTACCCAAGCAGCAAAATTCAAATTTGCCGCAATTATTTTTAGTAACTTCAACATTAAAGCATGAAATTACCGACAATTTTGTATTACATCAATGGGTATTTTAATATCTTTAAGTTGAAGTTACTAAAAATAATTGCGGCAAATTTGAATTGTGCTGCTTGGGTATAGACAGTTGCTCTAAATGATAGTATAGTAGCTTTGCAACTACGTTTTATCGATTTTTGTCGATGGCTGCCTCCGTAAGTTGGCTTAGATAGGTTAAAAAAGATAATAAAAGTAAATAAATATCAGAAAAGAACAAATTTTTAAGTGTCTGCTCTCCCTTAATTATTCCATGCGCAGCGAAGTAGACGCATTTATTAGCGATGACAGGGTGGACATAAGGTTCTTGCGATGCAAATTCATAATCAGCAGTCGGAATATTCACAGGCATACATGTTCTAATTTCTCTAATATTTATTGCCCAATTCGTGTTATACACGTAAGAATTTCAAATAGGCTCATAAATTAACCGATAAATAGCGTGGTGCAAAACAGCTACTAGATTCAAATTTATTCTAGAATATGAAAGCTTTACAAATTATTAATACACAGTATCGGGAAAATCCACACCGCACAAATTAATTTAATAAAATTCTGGACATATGTTTCAAGAGCACGT
>JARFOC010001235.1:16067-27072 GCA_031763485.1 Osmoderma eremita | reverse complement strand
ACCACGAAATTATTCCCCATTTTGGTAGTAATATGGTAATAGGAACGTTCTTTTTACGTTCCCATGTTATGTAGCGATATACTTCAAAGTCATTTTAATAGTCGTAATTACGTTCCCAGATACCTATTGTGCTAGTTGAGATATATGTATATCTATCTCCGTATATGGGTAACTTTCGTAATATTAAAGATAGAAAATCGGTTAAATACAGTCCCATCTTTACGCACGGGCTCGCTAGGCTAGAGCCCAAGGCCCCACAATCAATGGGGCCCCCAAATCTTAGCGACAGCAGCAGAATCGATGATAAATTTTTCAATCACTATACAAGATTCGATTGCCATTACAAGATTCACAAGCTGTTTGCTGGCTTAGTCTTAGCTAGTCTGTGAAAAATTGTTGTGATTACTTTACATACGAAAGTATTCGAAATGGCTGTTACGAATTTGCTAAAAATCTATTACAGTAACATTAGCGCAAAAAAGTTGGATATGGAATGCACCTAAACAATATTTTGAAGATGTCCGAAATAGTGAGAGTGAAGATGCTATGGGTATTTCAGTATATCATCTTTTAAAAAAAAGTGATATTGAAGACACCTTTCCACATATTGAAAAAACAATTAGAATCTTTTTATGCATGATGGTCACTAACCGCACTGGAGGACGGTCCTTCTCAAAACTGAAAAGCATTAAAAGTGAATTGAGAATTATAATTCTTCAGAAAAAAATTGAACAGTTTGTCGCTGATGTCTATTGAAAGCCAGGTGCTTGAAGAAATAGATTTGGAAGATGTCATTCTTGATTTTGCCGCTCAAAAGTCTAGGAAAGTGCCTCTTGTATCGGTATAGATTTTTAAAGTATATTTGCATTTGTTCGTAAATTTTAAAAAATAAATTATATCGGCGCTAATGTTGTTCGTTCTTGTTAATATCGATTCTCTCGAAAGGGCCCCATGCATCCTAGTGCCCAGGGCCCTCACTTGAGTTAAGACGGCCCTGGTTAAATGGACAAAGTTGCTCAGAAAATAGAGTTATAGTGGATGCTAGTGTCACATTTGTTATCCAGTGCAAGGTTTGTGAGATATTCGAGAAAAATTGAAAACTTCAACGTCAAATATGTTCACAACCACTTAAGATAAAATAAAGGTGAAAACTGTTTCTAATACAGTTTTTTATTTAGAATCTAATAATGTCATGGCTCTCTTTATTTTGGAGATACAATACAAACTTGTATTTTCTTTAATCGAAGTCATAGTTGGCCATGGTGTCATTAAAATCAATGTACTCTTACCAATTCAAAGTCGCATTTTAATTTAGTTCTATTATTTCAAGCCATTGTCTTTATTGTTTTATTATATTAGAATAGTTAGCAGAATTAGTAGAAAATTGTGATGGTATAGAATGCAATCGTAAAAATAGAATCGGTAAATTTACATTCCAATATATTGCTTTACTAATAGTAACTATTATTTTAATGAAAACAGTTTAGATCGGCGATAAGCAACCCATTTTCAGCGGCGGGGGTCATATAAAATATCTAAACCCCAAAGCGGCCCACGTACATTTTTCGACTTTATTAGTGCTATCTATATTTTCATATATTTTATATATTAGCATAAACCTTCCAACAAAAAACAAAAAAACTAGCTAATAGATACTTTTTCAATTTGGACAGATATTGGAGGGATTGCAACTCGTATCAATTTCCCAACCGTTCATCATTGAAATTCTTACTACGATCTTATCACTTTCATTAACTTTATTTTACTACTTTCATTTATGTTATTTTATTACTTTCATTACTGCAATTGTTCGCAAGTCATATGCACTTCACAACATGGCATGAATATCGGATTTCAAATAAAAATAATTTTGATATTTATTTTTTAATACGCTATCTATATCTCTGTTGAAATCAAAATATGTGTCAAAAAACAAAAGAGGTGATCTACAAAACAGTCATACGACCTACCGCCACATATGCCTGTGAGACGTTAGTCCTGAATAAGGTGGAAGTGGAGCGGATAAAATGATGGGAAAGGAAAATGCTGCGTGTGACATATGGAGGAGTTAGAATCGAGGAAGAATGGAGAAGACACACAAATCTAGAAATAGAAGAAGCATATGAGAGCCCGAATATCGTAGCGTTTGCCAAGGCCCAAAGAATAAGATGGCCAAGAATAAGACTAAGCAGAGAAAGGTTTCCAAAGTTAGCCCTTACCAGAAAACCAATAGCGAAAAGGAGAAAGGATAAACCAAGAGAGATGGATGAATAAAGTGGAAGATGATCTCAAAAAAATGAAAACAGGAAATTGGAAGGAGATGGTAGGGAATAGAGGAAAAAGGAGAAATCTAATCCGTAGAGTACTTTTTGTATTAGTATTTGTATTTTATTAGGCCTAGGTCTTCACGGCCTGTAAAGCAAATAGATAGATAGATAGAGATAGACGGATATAGATAATAAATAATAAAGCAAATTATTATTTATTATCTATATCTCTGTAGATCTATCTATCTATCTATCTCTATCTATCCGCATAAATTGGTTTAATAAAATTCAATACCTACATATGTTTCGAGATACGGGACTTGCTTGACGATGAGAACCCACGTGCTCTCCAAACATCCATATGTACTGAATTTTATTATATCAATTTGTGGTGTGGGGATTTACTGACTGTGTATTAGTGATACCAGCCCACAGTTCTTGCAATTCTTCGCCAAATTAACGTTAAGAATAGGAAATTCATGTCCTCGTAAGATTCGTTTTGCTGGGACTTTTTTAAAATTATATATATTTTGCATCTGTTGTATTCTTTTTCTGTAAAATTGGGGAGTTTATTGTATTGTTTAAAGAGAGTTGATAATCCCAAACTCTCAGCCTGTTTTCAAAAGCATTTATGTTGTGAATATACTGATCCTTTTCCTTGGAGACTTGAATCGTTCAAATGTCGGGTGATAATCCACCCGTCTAAGCATCGCAAATCAGATCAATACAATCTGTTAAAAAAAAAATTACCGCGGGCAGCATAATAAACCTCAAAACACCGCGAAGAAAACAATAATAACAACTCTATTGTTCTTACTTCCGTCTCTCTCTTAAACAAATACGCACCTAAGTTCTGACGGTGCTTTATATGCGCCACTCGTGACATAAATATCGGATCCATTATCGTATCCGCTACCCCTACTCATTGCGGATGGAGCCCGCGGTGGATTTCTGGATTGATATCTGCGACCATCTCTTTCACTGAGCACCGTATATGGCTATAAGAAAATATAAAAGAATATTGTACGATTAATCAACCGAAATTATCATTTTTATTAATTTTATAAAGGAGTCATGGATAACATAAATCAGACACTTTTACTACTTAAAATATGAATCTTACCGCATATTCTGAGAGAGTCCTCTCGGATGGTGCCCTTTGACTTTCTTCACCATCGGAATAAACGCTGCGAGGCGCATGTACAGGGATGGGGGAGTCAGAAGGCCTTCTCGCCACGTAATGATTCTTATTTATTCTCTTTGCCATTCCGCCTGGCGTAAGATCCGATATCTCATCTATAATTACAATACTATATTAATGAAACCAATTATTCTAGTTTTAAAATACAACCATAAATAAATTCGATATAACAATCATATTGAGAATAGTGAAGAAAAAAAAACTATTAAAACCTGAAAAATTTGATAAACCAAATATAAGACAAAATCTCGTGGCATAACATTTATCCTTTATATTGTACATGCGCGTGATCTTCGTGGCATCTAGGTATGTACTTAATTGTTATATTGACCTCGATATATCGATGTAAAAATATTTTCAAGGCAATATTATTATAAAATTAATTCCTATTGTATAATTTATTTGGTCAGGTACTTTCACGATTGGTAAACAGTTTTTTGATATTAATTGCAAGAGAATATTAAATACAACATACCATTAACTACGCATTATGGCTTATTGTTAGATCTTTAGTCACGTAGGCACAAAATCACGTAGATGACCAGCTAATACTAGAACAAGGAGGCTTGTGCCCAGGCAGATTATGTAGAAGTCACACCTACAGGTACAAGCACTAACAGTACTCATTGAGAAGCCAATAACAGGAGTGGCTTTTGTTGACTTATCTTATCATACGACACTTTCAATAATAGAAAACTTATTTCCGAAATATACCAGACAACTAGGGGTTTCCAAATAACAAAAGTTATTGAATGTATTTTACAAAATAGAAGTTTCTATGTTACTTTATGAAGGAAATAAAGGTAGATGGAGGAGATAGAAAAATGGCAACAACTTAAATGTATGTCTGAGTATCACTAACACAATTATCTCAGAACCAACCCATCAAAAACTCTCATTAAAAGATCTATGCTTTCCACTTACAAAAAGCAAAAGTCGTTATGAGGTCTATCCAAAGTACTTGAGTGTCGTACTGGATATATAATTCTCATACAAACAACAATGTCAAGAAAAAACTAGGAAAAAGTTACCACTAGATTTTATCTACTAAAAAGGCTTTGTGGAATGGTATGCCAACCCTACAACTCTGAGGACGACAACAGAATCCCTATACGTATGCCTTTGGGCATACGTGTAGGTATATGGACGCTACCTACTACAAAAGCTATAAATTTCGTGTGAAATCTGTAAAATCTATACACTATATTACAATTAAATTTCGTAAATTCATAGGGTTTCAACCAGTCCACATGGAATAATCACAAAAACAGAAAATTCCTCACTACCCACATATGTAGCTTTTATATATATTTTTATTATTAGCACTTTCACTTATTTTATTTCTGTTACGTATATCAAACTAAATCATATGCATGTATGTATATATATTATGTAAAACATCTGTGAAATACATTCATTATGTAACCTAGTATCCACCATATCCATTTTATTCTGCAATATGGGCCAACACAGAGTGAATATCAAAATTTTATCAGTTTAAAACATATTATTTAATCAAAAATAAATATGTATACATATTGGAAGGATGGCTATAACTATTACCCGGTGGTTTTAGCTTTATCCTTACCACGTGTATGTTGCTTGGGTCACCTGCGATATGAAATTGATATTATTACTACATAGAAACACGCATGCCTCCCTGGGCTTGCAATCGTAGAGGGGATTTAGTGGGAGGTGCTTCGACGCTCATAACCTTCAACAAATTTGTGCTGAAACTTTGAGCTGAAACAGGAAATTGGAGACGATGTACTACAAAAGATAAAACAGCAGAGGATAGAATGGTTAGGACACGTATGAAGAGCAGAGGAGTCAACAATAAAGCGAATGTTAACGTGGGAGACCGGAGAAAAAGGAGAAAAGTTATAGGCCAACGTTAAGATGGTTGGATCAGGTAGTGGTGGATCCGAACAGAGCAGATACTAGCAACTATGTGCAAAGTATGAAGAAAAGTGGGTCAGGAAATGTGGGAATTTAAGGAAAGGGAAATGGGGTTCAAACCACCTCGCAAAAATGGATTTAGCCGGGAGGAGCCGTGCCTCATTGGTGGAGCGTTTAGCTACAATATATGTATACAGGGTGACGAATCGGTGTGGCAAAGCTCGATATATTCCTTATCATATAAGATATCAAAAAGAGTTATTTACTAAAATTGTACACAGTCATTTTAAAAGTATTTTCATATACACAAGATGTTCCATATCACCAGGGTGAACCAAACAAACGTTTTCTTAAATGGAACACCCTATATATTTTTTCAGATTTAGATTAAGCTCATGCCTCACACCCCCACAATACAATTTCATTGCATTATACAGTGGGCTTCAGAAGTTATCGTCAATCCTATATGCAAATCATTGTTCGAGGTCTTGTATACTGCAAATGACAGAGTGTGAAATTTTTCTTTAACAAGGATAGGTTTTTTTATACTGGCCCACCTCTATAGCCAAGTTATATTTTTTCAAAATTATCTAAACTAAATACAGGGCGAGTCAAAACTAAAATACATTAATTTCTCAATTATTTTAAATGGATCACCCTCCATTTAAAATAATTGAGAAATTAATGTATTTTAGTATTTTATATCATAAAAAGAAATAATAGTTTAGTTACTTTCACTTTTATTCAGCACTCTTTATACCTAAAGTCATTAATTTCTAAGATATTTTAAAGTATTTTTAAAAAGTGAGATTTTTTGAAATTATTTTAATATAACAAGTTAGTCATGGAAAAATGACCGTTAATATTTAATACAACTACAAAATACAAACATTTACAACTTACACTAATGATTAACATTTAATTAATTAACCCAACTGTTTACAATGTAGGTAGTTCTATAATAAATGTTCAAAATATCCACCAATACAACATTACAGCAGTTCTTCAAGCGATTGTCTTACATTTCTTAATTAATACTCGAGAATGCTTATCTTATTTTGTTTTTCATATCACCTCGTGGCGGTGTTTGCTATACAAAGTTTTTTCTTACATATGACCACATGAAGAAGTCAATTTTAGCGAATCGATGATCGAGCTCGTCACTCAATTGATTCTCTCCTTGTCCTACTTTCAAGGAAATGGCCGCGTGTTAACCTAGTGTGAAGTAACGAAGCCTCATCGTGCAGATACCACATCCTTTGACGAACGTTTAGGGAAACATTTTCCAATAACAACGGTAAATAATTTTCTAGAAAGTCTAAATAAACTTGACCATTCAAAAAATGTGGTCCAATTACTTAATCTCCTAGCTAGTAATGAAGACTTAAGATTGTCTTACTGTCATTTTTCCACGATTGACTGGTCATATTAAAATAATTTCAAAAAATCTCACTTTTATAAAAAGACTAAGATATCTTAGAAATCAATGACTTTAGATATAAAGAGTGCTTAATAAACATGAAAGTAACTAAACTATTCTTTCTTTTTATGATATAAAATACAGGCTGATCCACTTAAAAAATTTATAAATGAATGTATTTGAATTTTGACTCGCCCTGTATTTAGTTTTGACATTTTTGGAAAAATGTCACTTTGCTATAAAAGTGGACCAATATCAAAAACCTATATTTCTAAAAGAAATATTTCAGACTGTGTTATTTGCAGTATACAAGACCTTGAACCTACAGTGATTTGCATATAAAATTGACCATAATTTCTGAAACACGCTGTAATTTAATGAAATTGTATTTTTTAGATATGAGGTATGAGCTTAACCTATATCCGAAATAACTAACTAATACATTACCCTGTCAGTTTACGATCTTCAAGAGTTTGCGGTTTGTTTCTGTATACGTTATGTTTTACAAAAACCGAAAAAGGAAATCAGGCGTGATTAGATTGGGTGATCTCGCTGTCCACGGCGAATCATCATATCGCGAAATTTATCGCCGAAGAAAAGGGTTTCTACAGAAATTCTGGCGGTATGTCTTGTAACACCATCTTGCTACAACAACTAATGTTCTGCTATAGATATACCGTACTTGTCATATTATTCGCACAATACGGGAAACACTTTTTAGGGTTTTTTTAAATCGTTCTCGACCAATTTTTTATGCACGTTTGAAAAGCTAAAATAGCGTACATGAATAGTGTTCGCAAAAAGCCTATCCCATATCGGAAATTTTTTTATTAATTGCTTTATTGAACAATTGATTTTGGCATTAATCTCTGCTTCGCCTCCATCGACCAAAAAGCAAAAAATTATTTTCATTGCACTCTTGTTCTACCATTAAAACGACGTTCGAAATTTATCAAAATTAGAAAAAATTTTATGGGGATAACTATAAATAGTTGACCTATTAAGTAGGAAGAAATAAGATTTAAAAGCTATTTATAAGCTAAGTAAATAAAAAAAATGAAATGAAAAATGAAAAATTTAAATTTTGGTAACAAAAATGTTTCCACATGTGTTTTCTCGCTTTCTACATGTTGTATAATTCATTTGACACGTTTCTTAAGTATGCAGGTGGATTCTGAACAACACAGTTTTTAATGGCCTCTTATAGGTGGTTAATATATCTAAATTGGCGATAGTTGTATACTTGATTTTTCAAATATCCCTAAAGAAAAAAGTCATAAGGTGCCAGGTCCGAGGATCGTAGTAGCCACGAATTCTCAGAAAGGGAACCTAACTTCGATGGTACTGTGAGCTGGATAATTATCTTCACTCATATTTTTACTAATTTTAAGCCACCGTATCCTATTTTGTATTTTAAAACAACACATACTTCACAAATGATCGTTGTTCTTCTATTCTTGAAACCAAAAAGACAATACTATTAGGGGCTGGTCGTAGTGCCGTTCTTGCAAAGTATGAATAAATTTTGGTTTGTAGAGCTTCAACTTGTGCATCTTTAAAATTCTGCATACAGAAGTGTCACAAATAAAATTATTTAGTTTAATTTGTGAAACAGAAGTTTTAGGATTCTGTATAACTCTTTGAAGCTGGTGTTCTACGTCAGAGATGCAGTGACTATGTTGATGTTTCAATTTATTTACGGTTAAATTTTGAATAAATTCTTCCAGTTGTTGTATGGAGGATATTCTTAACAGGATGTCGGTGATTAAAACTTAAAGCTGTCTCTTTAAAGGTTTTATAATTGTCGCCTACAATTAAAACAATTTCAACTTTCTCACTTTCACTTAACTTACGTTCCATTGAGAAAATACCAATGACACTGAATGCGACTGAATTAATATTTAAACGGTCGCACATAAAACAGCTATTCAGCTATAAATTTAGTGTAAAATAGTGCATTTGACGGAAAAATACATTTTTTTTGTATTCATTCACATTATTTGTTAAGTTAAATTTATTTTGAGTATGCTGAAAGTTAGAATGTGGGTTTTTATGATAAAAAGACAAAAATTTCTTTTCAAATAAGAAATTTCCTTTTGTAATATTAGATTATGACTTCATTTTTGAAGACAAGTATAAACAAAGTACCTATGCTGGAATTTGAAATAATTCAATCCAGAGTTAGGTACCCCTGGAAATTGTAAGAGAAAGGTGAAATTAAACAAATAACAATTTTTTTGACATCCCTTGAAGAAACTCATTTGATTTGAAACTCATAATTGCTATTTCATTTATTAAATATCTATAGCTAATGTTATCCAAGAGTGTAGAGAGTAAAACAGCTTTATGAAAATAGATTAACGGCAAAATAAAGCAGAACCTAATTAACACAGACAGCGTAAATGCCCAATGGAAAACCCTAAAAGCCAATATCATCAATGCAGCTAACGAGGCGATGGAATCTCAATAAAACAAATAAAACACCCCGGTTCACCCCAGAAATAAAAGAATTATGCGAGCAAAAGAAAAAGTATACATCAAGTATTTGGGAAACAAGAATCATGATAACTGGGCACTATACAAAATGGAACGAAATAGACCAAACGCAAGAGTACTAGAAATAAAGAAATGTTCTTGGGAACAATTCACAAAACAGATGGAGAGAGACCTACACGAAAGCCAGAGGAAGATATTGAGAATGTTAAGAAGAAACAAAATGGGGATTAAGGGCACCACGCAGACAAACAAAATTAATGCTGGGGAGTGGAAGACATACTTCGAAAACTTTTACAAAGACAATGAGGAAAGCGCACACCTATTCCTTGTAGAACGTGAAGGACAAGACGCGAATATAGAATTAACACGAACAATGATGAAAAGCTCCTTAAAACGCCTAAAAAATCGTAAAAGTCCAGGGCCTGATGAGATAATAAATGAAATGCTAAAATACGGAGGAGAAAACTTGGAGGAAGAAAATTTAAAACTCTTCAGGAATATCATAACGGAACAGAAAATACCAAATGAATGGAAAAGCAGCATAACAATCCCAATATTTAAAAAAAGGACAACACATAATTCCAGACAATTATCGAGGAATTATGTGTTGTCAATACCAAACAATTTTGGAAGAAATGTACAAAACTCTACAGATCCACGAAGAACAACAAGATTTTCGAAAGAATAGATCCACGATTGACGTAATCTTCATAGTCATGCAAATAGAGAATTCGATGGAACTTAACAAACCCGCATTCATGTGTTTTGTCCACATGAAAAAAGCTTTCGACCGAGTTCGCCCAAAGGACATAGCGGAAATAATGCGAGAAAGAGAAGTGCCCCAAAAATTGACAAAGTTAATCTATGAGATTAATGTAGGACGATGATAAAAGTTAATAACGACCTTACTGAAGAAATGCAGATGCAAACCGGAATAAGGCAGGGCGATTTGCTTTGCCCATTTATATTCAACATGGTCATGGACAAAATAATTAGAAAATCATCTAAAACAACAGGTTATAAAATGGGTAATACCTATTTCAATGCTGTTTGCTATTCGGATGATGTAGTGCTCATTACCGACTCGGAGGACAATCTGCAGAGGCTTCTCCATTCATTGAATCAAACAGCAAAGCAACTGACAAACCAAATGCCTCGTAACATCTAGGGAACCGGCAAGGTGCAAATTAGACTTCGACCAGAAGACTATCGAACAAGTAAATCACTTTAAATACTTAGGAACTAGTATAACAAGCTCTGACGTGCCACAAACGGCAGTCAGATCCAATGACGCCACAAATGCAAAAGGTAGAAATGAAACCCTTATTTGATGCCCATCCTACTCGGGGTTGCTTCGGCCAGCTTAGTGGAGACGGCTGGGTTAAAGAGTTGGCGCCACTATCGTTAAAAATCGTTCTTACACCGAGATTCCACGTACGGAAGAACGGGGGTGAGTATCGTCCGGGTTAGATATTTCTTACAAAATTCATTAAGGAAGACAAACTTTAATGTATAACAGATATGTATTGATTTAATTAATAAGTAGGAAAAAAACAAGTAAAAAGTTACGAGGTTATTCAGGTTGAAGTTAGCGATGACAGGTTTGTCCGGGTGAAGCCCTTTGAAACCGTAAAACAAATAGATGCGTTCAAAAAATTAAGTATATAAAAATATATTTAAAAAAATATATAAATATACCTTTGAGATCACACAACACGTCTG
>JARFOC010001234.1:19143-30575 GCA_031763485.1 Osmoderma eremita | reverse complement strand
AGGAATCTTCAATGTTAACTTTCAAATGCCAATCGTATAGGTGGCGGTCTTTCAGCGAATAAGCTATTCAATTAACCTAGATGATCGACAAATCGATGGTAGGGAGTAGCGAACGCTTCCTAGCTTACAAACTTTTACAATCAATCACAATTGAACGACAAGATGTTGTAAAAACATCATTCCAATACA
Source organism: Osmoderma eremita (assembly GCA_031763485.1). Taxonomy (NCBI): domain Eukaryota; kingdom Metazoa; phylum Arthropoda; class Insecta; order Coleoptera; family Scarabaeidae; genus Osmoderma; species Osmoderma eremita. The sequence continues at coordinate 30,386 of JARFOC010001234.1, read as the reverse complement.
TATATATCCCGAAGTAATAGAGGATGTGGCATTTTAGACGGTTTTTAACAAACACCTTAAACGTCGTTTCTCAATTTCGATTTTCGAATTTTAACTCTGTGGCACACGTATACTTAAATTCTTAACTTGTAAGATTTTATTTGAAAATTTTTAGGTTTATACTATCTACTAAGATTATATTTCTTTTTCTTATTTTTGTTAGCTTTCCTAATAGAAAACCATTCCTATATTGGAAATCAGCCCTTAAATGTAAGACTTGATTACACAAATGAGTAAATTGTGTGACATCCAGTAATTATCCAACTATAGCTATATAGGGGCAAAGGTTGGTAAAGAGTCTCAGGAGTTAGGTAGAATGACGGTAACTACATAACAACAAAACCCTAAGAAATGCTCACTGAAGTTTAAAAGCTCTGCCAACAAATCCTACTCCCACGTCCCTGGCGCGACCCCTGGGCAATGCTTGGCGTACAATGGATGTACGTTAAGTAGCTGACTGAAGAGGGTGAAAGGCGGGTCTCCAGCGCCTTCAAAATAACTGGAACACACCGTCTAAGGGGAGGAGACCCCGACAGAAAACCCCTGGTCTTCCAGGATGGGGGTTGAGGCTTCGGGCTAACTCCCCGATAGTCGGAAAACCAGAAATCTGTCAAAAAAAACCTAACCAAAGCACCGGAAATGACCGCCTGAAAAAACGACGACAAAAGCTTCGAAAAAGGACAATGATATTTGGAAATTGGAATGTGCAAGGTCTCTCAAAAAAAAATTAATGACGTAATAGCGCAAATACGAAATATAAAAGTAGATATAGCTGTGATGACGGAAACAAAAAAAAGGGACAAGGATCCGAAAATCTTGGATATTATAACCATTTCTTTAGCGGAGTGCCAAGCGACCAAAGAGCCCGGCAAGGCGCCTCTATACTAATTCGAAAAAAATTAAGGAAATACATCATCCCATGGGAAGCAATTAACCAAAGAATTATAAAAATGAACATCACCATGAACGGTTACAAATTGACAGTTCGGAGGGTGTATGGTATAAATGACATGAAAAATGAATTCTTTGAAGAGCTAAATGACGAACTAACAAAAATTGGAACGGGACGAGATGTAATTGTACTCGGCGACCTGAACAGCAGAATAGGACAACGGATAAACAATAAAATAGTAGGACAGTACGGAGAACAAAATACAAATGATAATGGTAGCAGGTTGATAAATGTATGTGGTCAGAACCCGTCAAAAATATTAAACGGCTTTTACCAACACCGAGACATTCATAAATGCACATGGACCCACAAACGCGTAACCTAAAATCCATAATAGACTACAGTATCGTAAGGCAAAAAGCAAAATTAAAAATACAAGACGTCAAAGTATGCAGAGGACTGACATGCTGTAGCGACCACCATTTTCTAAATACGATAATTATGTTTCCACCAAGAAACGACAAATTAAGCCTATCAATATTAGAAGACAACAGGAAATCAGAAATACGTGAGAGGAGATACAACTTAGACAGTCTAATGCACGATAGCGTTAAACTACTGTACAAAAATCGGTTAGCCAATCAACTGGCTAATATTAAGTGCAAAGACACAGAAGAGCACTATGAGCAGATTAAAAATTGTATACACACAGCGGCAAAGGAAACTTTGGGAATCTCTCCGAACAGTATGAAAGATCACAAACCATACTGGTGGGACTTGGATATAGAAAGAGACATCGTAGATAAACGAGAAAGTACAGAAAGTCCTTGACATCACAGAAGGAAAATGATAAAATTGTATACAAGGAAGCTCAGACAAAGGTAAGGAAGCAGATAATAAAAAAGAAAAATGAAGCTTGGGATAGAAGTTGTAGTAAATTAAATACTTATCTAGGGGGACATGAGCTTATCCTAAACACGAAATAATTCACAGGATGTACCATTTAAGAAAACGTGTGTTTGGTTCACCCTATGTATATAATTTTAAAATGTTAAGCCTAAGACTGTCTACAGTTTTCGTAAAAAAAATTTTTTGGTATCTTATATGATAACGAATATATCGAGGTTTGCCACACTAATGCGTCACCCTGTATATTAAATTGGAGAGTATTGGTATAAGAGATTGTGTGCTGAAACTCATTAAATACTGCTTACCAAAGAGAGTACAAGGAGTAAGTGTCGAGGATGCGAATGGTCTCCGTATTCATTTTCTGATTCGCGTAAACTACAACGACGCGGGTCACAGGGCTCAATATTAGGACCGCTATTGTTTGTAATTCACATCAATGACTTATTGAGAGTGATGTGTTATCCGGTGATACTCTTTGCGGAAGACAGTTCTGTTTTTTTTTAAAGATATAAGAATATTTTAAGGGAACGGGTGACCTATTTATTCGCGCGGTGCGAATCATGGTTCGTAATGATTGAGTTTCCATTAAATGTTTTTAAAAAAACATCGTTCCCTTTAGCAATTTCAAATAAAAAAAACTCAGAAAATATAATATATAGCAGAAATGCACACCAGTATTAATAAGACTAAATTCTTGGGCATAGGAGTCGACGAACAAGTAAATTGGAAATTCTTTCCGCATCATATGGTCTTCGGCCAGTGCTGCTGCTGTGGCTCTCAGCGCGTACCACGCCTGGTGCTGATGTTATCGTCTGGGAAGTCTCGGTTGATGCTGCACGGATGTTTCGAGCCCAGGAAAAGTGTTTGCGAACTATCCTCGGCACAAAACGACTCAAACATTTAGAAGTGCTCGGGGTGTATGTGCACAAATGCGCTATATTTGGGAAAAAAATCTTCCAAGATTTAGTGCCCAAGATCTATCTGCATTCAGTCTGATAAATCTCAAGAAAACTCTGCCAATACCTGATACGTATATAAATATATCAAAAAATATTTAAATAAATATGCGTTTAGAACCACACGGCACGTCTGATTATGTAGCAATAGGTTCTATCAACCCACAGACATCTGTTTTGGGGAACTCTGCTCTCATTAATGTACGATGGAGAGGTGTCTGCTACTTATTCTGCGTGCCGTATCATGATCTTCACGTTAGATTTTGAGTTTGATAAAAACCAAAGGGATATATAACGCCCAGAAGCGCATTCATGGCATGATTTCACGGTGGCAGCAAAGCTCTCTGCCCTAGAAATCTCTATTAGCATCTCATATATTATCATATAGCAACAGACACTCTCAACGCGGGGTTCCTATCCTCTTATCAGTGTACGGCGGAGAGGTGCCCGCTACTTGTTCAGCATGCCGTATTACCAACTTGTGAGTAAAATCTTTTGATTTTACATTTAACGCCCAGACAAGCATATTCGGTGACGTCATAAATTCTACAAATATTGGCGAGAAAAGTAGCATCCACTACCAAAATATGCCCGTTGTATAAAATTACTGTACGACTTTATGAATTTTATCCCATACATTACGACCTGACTGCATACAGATTGCCGCAACTCACTCTGTACATGAGGTTTGACCTAGGTCTGTGATCCTTTAAGCAAATCAAGGGCTGTGCAAAGGCTGTAATCAATTTGTATTTATAATCCAATAGAGCACTTTCCGAAAGTATTACTTTTCCCGAATGCATAAAATATTAATGTAGTTGTTGAGGCAATGGTGTACTTATATTATGAAATTTTCATAAGTAAAAATTTTATTTCTTAACTGCTTTTTATCGTGGTGCGCATTTTAGCTTTTGTTTTTAATTAAGTAGACTTGGTTTATAATTCCTATAGTCAGAATAACTTAAATTTTAAACACGGCTTAGTAATATCATCTTACATCTAAAATTTTTCTATTTTTATTCTTGACACTGCAAATATAAACAGAATCTTAATGACTGGTATAACAATAAGGGCGTGTTCTTTTCTTATGCGAAAGTTATCCCCTTATAGGGTGATGGTCCAACGTTGTTTTGGGCGTAATGAGTCAGAGACGTAAAATTAAAAATTAAATGTATTTATTACAGAACTTTACAGAAGTTGTAATGTTGTTTATTTAAACTATTTCATTGCTGTTTCAAGCGGTTATTGTGAAAAATCATCCTAAGATTTTCAAAGCGCAGAATTAGTTGTTTAATACCATGGAAGCACTTTAGAAGAATATCCGCAGTGAAATATTAACGGGTAATTTTGATTTATAATGAGAATTTTAACATTTATGATGATAAATGAAGGGTTTCTGGGACCACGACATGACAGGATTAAATACGGCCTTATAATAAAAATTTAGGGGTCCCTTGGCAAAATCATCATGTAATAATATTGTGCGATTAGGTCGCGTTTCAGAACTTGTTATAAATACAATCAAGAATATTCGTAACGCTGTCTAGAAATAAATTGATAAGTAAATGTCAACCAGTTCTATTATTTATTGTAATAAATATGTTTTCTTTTAGTATAATTCTAAATATCCAAGTTAGTATATTACAACAATGTATTTAAATTTTAAAAATGCGTATACATTTATTATTTATTTATACACCGGCCTTGGATTAATTCAATCTCTTTTGTTATTAATCTTGACCAGGTAAAAAAAAATTGAAAATTCAAACCTTGGACTTTAAAGGAAAATACATTTGTCCATTTCCCAAAAAAAACCACGCGATGATTTAAAACTTCGTATATAAATGGTACACGAAATAGATTTTCTTAATTACTACACGTCGAAGAATATTACTTCAATGGAAGAATCGATTTTCTGCCCTTTTTGCTCCTTTTTGATCGAGACGTATTACTGAAAAGTATTATATTCATCTTTATTACAAGGTATTTCAAGGGGTCTTGCAGTTCTATTCAATGAAGTTAATTTCTACCTAGGCATTTCAGTGGTTCAATATCAAAGAATTGAATGCAACTTCGCGACTAAAAGACCAGAATCCATTTCGTTTACTTTAATATTTCCCATAATGGTTGGTGTCTTTCAATGCTAGAACTTTAATTATTTCCGAAAGATATAATTTTGGAATTATTGCCGTATAAAAATGTTAAAGAAATTAAAAGCCACTAAGCAAATATATTTTGGAACCGAGGAAACTGAAATATTAAGCATTACCCGAAAAATAATAACATTCTGATACACGATCTATAAGTTACAAGTTAAATAAAAATTGACAATCTTCATCGAAAAACGAACCAATTAGAAATAATCCAGATATGTGAAGATATATCCCTTTACTTTGGTATAAAATGTTTACACTAGAAAAGGAGAATAATAATTAACTTCCATTCTTAGGAAGTAATCAGAAATAAGCATCGGTTCGAAAACCAATGTAAACATTTTCATAATGGCAGATTCAAATTATTGCTTCCAGCACAAAGTAGCTAGCTTAAATTTTCGAGTTCATCGCTTGTTAAGTTTTCCACTGACAAAGGACAGATATAAAACACAATTACATCAGATTAAACTACTCGCGGATTACAATGGTTTTCAGAAGGATATAATAAACAATCTCGTGAAAAAGCATAAGCAAAAATTCTCTGTTAAAACTTGTACAACTCTGGGTGCGTTCGCGTTTAAAATCCATGGATTAAAGTAGATTCATGTGACGTCACCAAGGTTAGGCTGTAATAGCGAACGGAACAGATTTCTATGTGCACATCTCTGCTGTCATTTGCTATTTTTGGGGCTATGTCGTTTTTCTCGTGGTGTTTTATATGTGTTAGTTAGAAGCACAGACCTTTAACTAAAATATAAATTTAATAATAAAACCATGAGTAAAAGAATTAGTGAAGATGTTTTATCAGTTCTGCAGTTTATGTCAAATGAAATTCTTTTCAACAATGATAGGGATATAAATGCACATATAAACCACTTCCACTTTCACGGAGAAACGGGTATACTATAATAGATTATTATTTTACCGGAGATAAATAAGTAAACAGTGTAAACTTGACACACTTAGGTTATATTTGACGTCAGAATCCTCAACGATCGGTCAAAAAGCATCGACCGTTTAGATCACGATCAGAGTAATCTGATGTTAATAACGAACGGTTTTGGTTGTGATACAGATCAAATCGACCTTATATACAAACGCCAATAACATATCCGATCGGTCAAATTGTAAACGAGAACGCACCCTCTGATACCTCAAAGTTATCAAAGCAATCAATTTGTGAAACTACCTTTTCATAAATCGACTAAAAAACTACCAAAAATGTTCAAAGACTATAGTTTACGTATCGCGTACGAAACAAATAATTCTTTCAATAACTTTTTGGAAAAGCAAAAGATAAAATTGAGGTACACCAGAAATCAGGAATTTAAGTAGATTGTAAAAAATGTAAAGTAAAATATATTGGGCAATCGAGGCGATTAATTTTAACCTGTTTTAAAGAGCAGATTGCTCATTTTAGAGGTGGTAGACCACACAAGTCTAGTGTTGACCAGGATATTGCAAAAGCAGGTTCCGGCATGTCAACGGACAACCTTAAGTTAGTGAAACAAGTCCTTAACCTTAAAGAATTGGATAGTTACGAGAGTATTTATATTCACAAAATTATGGACAAACGTATGAATTCTGACAAGGGACCCATCCCGCATTCCAATTTATACGAACTCTTAGAATAAATTGCACGGCAAGTGTAAAAAAATTCATAACGAATGTAATATTCATAATTCTGGTGTTATTGGTTTAGACATTCATATTTACCGGTAATATGGTAGTTACATCGTTGTATTTGTTTATGCTTGTTATATCCATAAACCACAAGTTGTTGCTTGTCTTTCATTGTAACAATTTTTACTCATTGTAATTAATTTGACCTGCTATGTTAGATAATAGAAATATTATTATTAAGCGGATTGTTACGGTTCAGTGAGCGTGACGAAGTACGCTTAATGAACCGGAACGATTTGGGGGTATATATGGACAAACATAGATTGTAAGTCGGAAGGTAGTGTTATTCAGGTGGTGTTCTGTGTAGTGCATATCTCCCAGAGTGCTACGTCTAACATTATCTTTCTTCGTAGATTCTGCTGATGATGGAAACTTAGTTGTCGAAATACGTAATCTGGGGTTCTTCACTCGTCAAGGTGATAAGGAAATTCTTATTTATCCTGTACTTTGTCAAATTATCACTAGACAGCTATCATTTTTCTAATTAGTACCACTACCTATAGCTGTAGCGCCCTTCGACTCTGTAGTTTTTCGACATATTTTGAACTATGATATTAGTTATGTTACAAGCGCTCTGGTACAAATTTCCGTATACTTCCTTATGGGGTTAAAAAGCCACCAGCATTGCCGCTTTTCTCTGAGTACGAAAGAGAGGGAGATATAACTAGGGAGGTGCATCGTGAGGGATATGACGTAATAAATTTTTGCCATTTGTGAGAATGTTCTTTACAAAATCTTGGTTTTTTAAATTAAGGTGCCGCTTTTAAGGAAATGCTTTGTTGCTTTTAAAATTAGGCCTAGGATCAATAAAATCAGGTCTTAAAGTATATAGGGATGATGCATTCAATCAGTTGTCAGTGTCAGTGCTCCCGGCCTTTGCGGTTTTTTTGGGATAACGTTTTTTAACATTTATTTATTGCATCAAATACATAGTCACACATCTCTCGTTGTCTAACAAATATCTGCGCTTATGCTTTAATTCCGCAATTGAATTTTTGAACTCTTCTGCGAATCATATAGCATGGTCAGCCTTGAAAACCCCGGACTTTGTAATACGTAATTCCCGAGTGTTTCGAATTGATACTGCCATAGTTCTATTTTATACTTACGTTATAAGTAAACTAGAATATGGGAGCTCAGTTTGGAATCCATTTTATAGGACACATACCATATCTATTGAAAAGATTCAGCGGAAATTCCTCAAATATCTATTTTACCGGTGTGAGGGCACATACCCCCGTAGGGGAATTGATTATGATGTGCTGCTTCAAACATTCAACTTTGAATCTCAGGAAATGCGACGAAAAATTATTAGCACAAAATTTGTGTACAATCTTGTGCACAACAACATCGACTGTGCTTACCTGTCATCACAGCTAAAGTTCCTTATACCAAGATCTTCTGCTCGACTAGGTTCCACATTTTACATACCAACGGTAACAATCAACTTTGCATATCATTTTCCGCTATTAGTTAGGATGCGTAACTTTAATAAGATTTCACTCCACTGTGATGTAAACTTCAATACATTATCTGAAATAGTGCATGCATGTAGAACAGGGCTGTCCAACTTAAAGTGCCCCAAGGGCCGCTTAAAAAAATACAATTTAGAGGGTCGCATTATAAAATACTTCGTATGGAGCTTTATCAGTGAGTTTTAATAGGTATGGTATACAAAGAAAAAACGCTTTTGTATTATTATTTTAATTATGTAATTTCTAATTTATTGATTTATTCAAAAAACATCAAATTACAAAAAAATCAGTGGGAAATTTGAGGATGTTGGTTTCCACTAACTAATGCATCAATATTAACTTTAATATTTGTTGTTGATCAACGAAGCAACTGAGTTAATGACTCAGAGGGGGAACATTTATATTTTGACTTCATAAAGTTCATGTTGGAAAAGCTGCTTTCGCAAAGATACGTGCTTCCCAGCATTAAGCCCAGTGTAAGCCCTAAGTCTCTCTTTCGATTTTTCTAAAGTCGCTAAACATTTCTTCAAAATGTTCTTTACAACTTGGAAAAAATGAAAAATCATTTCTTTCTAATGAAGAATTGAAGAGCTTAATTTTATGCTTGAATCCATTTATGTGTCCATTTTCCTTGTAGCTTCAAATTTAATTCCTTAAGGTGCCATGTCAATTCTGTTAAAATGCAAGATCTGTTAAAAATTGTGCATCTACCATTTGATTTTCAAGTTATGTAGTGTTGGAGTTGACTTCATCTTTCAGGGAAATAGGAATCTCCTTGGGTAGAGTGAAGAATCGTTACAAACAGTTTCCGGCGCTTAACCAACGAATATCGGTGTGAAGTAACAAGTCCCCATATGTAACATCTACTTCGGCTAAAAAATCACGAAACTTTCTGCGAGCCAAAGCTCCCTCTAATGATATTGGTTATTTTAACAACCACTTGCATGACATTCATTTGACGTAAGGATTTTCCACATAGGATCTCTTGATGAACAATACAGTGTATCAGTGTTGTTTTGTTCCAAGAGTCCTGCAACTCCAATTTCAGTTCCTATCATAGCTCCGGCTCCATATTGCTTGCATACAAACAATCCACTGAAGTTTATTATTATTGTTTGTGATTAAATAGTCTGATTCCCAACGGTCATTATAAACTCGATGTTCGTTCGTTATTTTTCTTTTCTGCGAAGACATATCTATTTGACCGAGTATTTCACTTAAAAATGCTTTAGAATTGATACGTAACGCAAACTAGAACAATTATTAACTAACTCTGCCCGTCCCGCTTGACGCAATCTTCTTATATACGTGCGCGGAAAACGTTGACGACGTAATTGTTGTTTGATGTGCAACAAAAATTGGGTGCCAAATCAGGGTTGTACGACGGATGCCCATAAATTCAGCTTTTTCGGTTGCCAAAAACTCTCTTGTTTGAGCTGATGTGTGAGAGCCTGCATTGTCCTGGTGGAGAATGATCCGTCTTCGGCGGTTGGTTTCTGTTATTTTTCCGAATAATTCTGGCAAACAAATGATTGTGCACCATTCAAAATTGACAATACAATATCAATATGTAAAAGTAAAAGCAAGAAAAGACATTAAACGATAAGTGCTAAATCCGAGAAAATTTAACTTCCAATTCCACGTCAACGTTTAAATTTTCATTTAAAATCGGATTTCGAGTGTATTACTGTCTAAACCATGTACACTGCCAATGGGCGTAATATTATTCCTGAATTTGCATTTTATTTTCAGATTAAACACCCGAGCTTTTTTCCACCTCAATGATGTAAAGGCGAAAAACCATTTCCATCACAGAATGTCGTGGTTCGTGTTATTTCTGTTCATCATCCCCGCCACGACGAGCAACATGCGCAAAAATTGCGGTGGAAATTTTGCCGGTCGAAATGGAATTTTACAGACGCCGAATTTTCCGAATAAATTCGTTACGCCAACAGATTGCGAATGGATAATTAAATCGGAAAGAGAAAACAGCTCTATTGTCGTATACTTGACGCAGATGTACGTTTTCGAGGGCCTCACCTTCACCGAGTACGTTGAATACGACAAGAGATTACCGGGAGTCGTAATTCTGAGCGGGGAAGACGTCGTTAAGGGGAAATACGTGCAGTGCCACAAAAACGTTCTGGTAATCAGTTTGAAATTGAATTCGATCGAAAACAACCACATTAGGGTAATGGATAATTTCATGGACGTGTACGGGTTCAATATTACATACGAAATAACCAGTCGAGATGTGAGAAAGGACCACTGCAACATGATGGATTGCGGGTTCACTGGCATTTGTTACGACTATCTCAGGCAAGTTCCGAATTCATTTTACATTTCACATGTCATTAAATTGTATTGTATTAGTGAAAGTAATTTTGTTCGAAATATTCCACGTCTTTTAATCATAAGATTCCGAATATATTGTGTGCCGAGTGTTACTTTGAGTATAGTAACAACAACTTGCAGCTCAAATGGGCCTTCAGAAAAATACGGAGTCAAAACGGTTTTGGCAAAAAATCCTATGTTAAGTTTATGATTTGTATTAAATTTTAAATGTCAACTGCTGTCTATCAATAATTGTCAGAATCTGATAGCAAACATAGTATTGTGTATTTTTGATTTTTAAAATAGTATTTAGTAACGTACACAAAACATTCATGATTGAATCGTATTTTCGAGATGGTCATAATGATAAACCCTACTCCATTCAAGATAATTTGGAAGAATTTCTAGTTAAATTTCCCAACCTTTTATTTTAATACTTTAAATGCTTGGAGAAAGATAGTAGATAACTTCGACAACTATTATAATTGATTGTGATTTCAGAGTTTATTATGGTCGTTATAATGAAACTTCGCTTGTAAAACTATTCCATTAATTCTGCATTTTCTTTCTATGCATCACCAAAGGATGCACAACATTCGAATATCTTTTGACATAAACTGACATCCGCATGTACGACAATCTGTGTTGAATAAATGTATCATTCTATCCAGAGATAATATAGTTAGGATAGTTGGGGCACTTAACGTTAAATTTGTCTGCCTATGCATCTGGTGGTCTGCGAATACAACTAAACAGATTAGCCCGCCAAATGTCACATATTTCAAACTTGACAGGATGCATA
>JARFOC010001234.1:0-14198 GCA_031763485.1 Osmoderma eremita | reverse complement strand
TAATATGGTAATAGGAACGTTCTTTTTACGTTCCCATGTTATGTCGCGATATACTTCAAAGTCATTTTAATAGTCGTCATTACGTTCCCAGATACCTATTGCGCTTGTTGGGTATGGTTTTCAATACGTTCATTCAAAATTAAACAGCTATAGATTCATCGAGTTAGGTCGAAATTTGAAAACGCTTTGCGGCACAAATATATATTGCATTCGCAGCAGTTTCCTTCCAATCTTTAAAGAGGAATATCAGAAAACCGCCGCATTAGTTATACATAAATTCAGAGCGGCCTAAATTGATTGTTAAGAAAGAGACTTTATATTCAAACGCGTCGTTCTCTAACTGTCCTTTCCATTAAAATTTCTGCGGGAATTATGCGTAACCGTGCTTACTCGCCAATAAATTAGTTATATGTAGCCTAAGAATCAATTTCTTCCCGAATGGAAATACCCGAGATAAGTAAAGGCCAATTCGAACTTAATTTCAGAAAATATGGGAAAAACTCACGGAAGCAAAATCTTATATTAATAATAAGCGTATCACGTTAATATTCACGTATAAGCGTTGTTTCGAACCTGTTTCAGAGCGTAGGCGTAAATCCTGGCAGGATAATACACGAGGGTGATGACTTTGTCTTGTCATGCTCGGCACATGGATCTCCGAATATGTCTTTCCGTTGGTACAAGGATGGGATGTTTGTAAATATCACGCAGTTCAAGAAGTAAGTTTGCATATATATTACAGTCTAGCGTTAATTTATTTAGTCGTGTCGCAGCAACAAATGGGTAACGCTAAGGAAAGGATCGTCGTTAACGAATTATCTGGCAATCCTCACCGTTGATAAAGCAACGGTGTTAGACGGTGGACTGTTTACGTGCCAAGTGGAAGATTTTAATATCCAGCAGTGTCTTTCCAAACGAGTGGAAATTAGGTCGAGGCCTACCGTTACTTTAGACACCATGAGCTTAACAGTAGCTAAGGTAATGTGAGTCGTGGATGTATTACTTAATAAGATGGGTGCTGCTGAAGAGAAAAATCTGATGCATAATAAGAAATAAGAGTCATAAAGTACATTAGTAATTACTCTACTAACTAGAGAAAAAAATTATGAAAAAAACGGTAACATAAACGGACGCAGATTGATTTGGTCATCCTAAATAATCCTGCCTACAACACACAAATAAAGACATAATAGCCCAATTTCCTTTATCTGTCAGATCCAATTCACTAATTCGTTTGTTGCAAAGAGAAATGACTTGAAAAGGTTGTTTGATGAAATTATTTATTTCAAAAGAATGATTCCATTTCCCTCGGAGTAGTATTTTTTTTCATTTTGCCGAAGTGGTCGCAGACTCATAGCAAATAGTATTCCAGAGATTATTATATTAGAATTTCCATCTGCGATTGTCAGCGGTGGGCAAACTTTAACACGACGTTAGCTGTGAATTCCTCCTCAAGTTCTCATGAAGGAGAATGGCGTTCCTTGATAACAAGGTTTGCCACGTGAATAATCCAGAAATAGTAAACTTTCAGTGGTTCTAGAAAACGAAAAATTATTGAAAATGAGAATAGCCGGAGCAGTTTTTAGTTGTGTTTTGAATACACTTTATTTATTGTAGAAATGTTTTTCGGCTGTTGCCTCGTTGCATTATTATACCTAACGTTTCGTTGAACATCCTGTCTGCTTCAACAGAAGTCGTCTAAAGACTAATGTGTTGTCTCCTGTTTAGTCTTTGGACAATTTCTGAAAAAGCTGACAGCATGTTTAGTGAAACGTCATGTATAAATCATACAACGCGAGAAAATCCGAAAAACATTTCTACAATCTGGTCGTGAATAGTCGTGAAAGCCTACGCTCAATACTTTATTTAGTTTGCTTCTGTTTTACCTTGCCTTTACAATGTTAATAGGCGTCACTCAACTCCAACAAAGAATTTACTTCAAAAAACAGCTATACAAAATATTTATAAACAGAATAATCTTCAAAATAAAACACGATAGGCAAACTCAAACAATAACTATAACCTCAACAATTCACCAAGGACCATCTAAAAACCGTCTGTTTGACAGTTTACCCATCAAAATGGCGGCCCCTATGGAATCCGAAGATTTGAGAATGCGCAATGGTCTAAATGCTTGCAATAGTATTATACTTGACTATCTGACGTACACGTGTGTACAGGTGAAATGTCTAACATTTCTCCGAATATAGCCATTGGCCATCGCCTGGTTCATCTTTGGCAGAAGTACGTCAGACGTTTCTGATCCAAAGCATCGACTCCTCCTTTGGTACCATTGCAGAAATCATCGTTTCTGGTTTCCCATTTGGTTCAATATTTCCATTGTGATGCATAGACGAAATCAACAAGACACAGTTAGTCTTTTTTGGTACAAAGGAAACCAACGTATTATCGTGGGTAAATCCAAATTTACAGGAGTTTATTGGTAGCTATTTAGTTTGTAAAAATGGATGTGAAGTTCCGCACTTATTCTTACGAAGTGTCCCAACATATGTCAAACCAACCAGTTCCAATTCATTCATTAGTTGTATTGAAGAAAACCGGTTATCTCCTGTAACATTTCGATTTGTGTTCAAGATTGGAGAAACTAATTTTAGTACACTACGTGTTGGAAACGGAAGTTTGTTTGGATTGGGTTCGGTTGACTTTCCTGCATGAACAAATGAATTAATTAGATAATGCGTTTTTGAATCACATAAGCACATAATCTTGATGCCATATTTTTTTGGTTTACTTTTGATATATTGGCGAAAAGAGCAGCGGCCTCGAAATCCAACAAGCATTTCATCTACAAATGCATTTTCGCTGAACTGAAATTGTTCGTGCAGTTTGTATTGAAAATTTCATAAATTTTTGAAATTGTAGGAAGCTTATCACCATTGACAATCCTGTTCCTTCTAGCTGTTTGATCGTCAAATCTTAGCGTTGCCAAAAGCAGACATAACACCTATAAAAATATGTCTTCCCGTAGCATCCGTTGCAAGAAGACTTCTAGTATCCTCGTGATTTGATTTGAACACTCCTGCTAAAATTAGAAGTAGAAATGCTTCAATTCAATCATATCTATATGTACCACATAACTAGTCGTTTGTCCATAAGAAAAACTCGTTTCCGTAATTTTTGCATTTGTATGTTCTAATATTTCATTTAGGATTTCTTCCGTAAAGAAAAGAGACCATGCTTCAGAAGGTCTTATAGGCTGGACTCTTTGCTCCTGGTCGATGAATCACTATCTTAGAGGATCTGGTACGCGAAACAGCAGGAGAATTTTTAGACCACTTACGTCGATTTCGTCCATAAGAGCAACTTGTGTCTGTGCAGACACCACCCAAATCTTCTTTACTTTCGTCTTCAGATTCGACTTCAAACTCTGAAGATGTGTCGTGATCACTATGTTAGCTTGCTGCATCACTCAAATCATCGCGTTCGTCAGGGCATTCACTTCCACTGATATCATCATAAAAGTTTGCGGCAGAATTTGCTAACTCTTCATCAGTCAGATATTTTGTTACTATTGCTATAGTTGTTATGTATTATGGAAGAAACATAATAAACAAAGTTGACACTTTGTTTTTTTTACGAACTGAATAAGAAATCTATTTGAATCATATATATATTGTACAAAAATCAGAAGAAATACAATTTTAGGCAATGCTATTTATAAAAAATCCCCGAAGTCGAATATAAATGAGTGAATCCCCTACACGTGTACGACAAATCTAAAACAAACAGCTGTGTTTCCCCCCAAAAGAGGACAATGGCCATTGTCACTATAAAATTCAAACAATGGGTTAGAAAAAGTTACCCTATTTTTTTTTAATTCTAACGTAACTGCCATCGTGGCGTGTTGATACACCCCAAAGGCAATTTTTTGCTAAAACTGTGAAACATGGTAAATAAGAGATTATAGCATATTATACATCTCATTCGCATGGGAGAATACCTGGAACCTTAGAAAGATGACGAAAACTGTTTCAAAGAAATTTAGGAAAAAGTGACTTCTGGGGTGCTGAAACACCCCACGACAGCGGCTGAGGGTTACCATCAGTTGTTCTATCGCATTTGATGATGACGGCACCACTGTTACTAGGCTTCGTGTTACTTATTGACATAGACAAATTAGCAGGTTTAACATGTTGTTTCACTTCACTAACGGCCATAGAAGAAGATTGACGCGAATTAACTGGTTTCACAATTAAAACTTCATTCTCCGAAGTCTTGACGCTACTCCTTTTAACAACCCCGCTATACTGGGCGTCTTGGTATTCCGAATTCGGAGCGGTTTCTTGCTCATATCTGTTTTCCAGTGCAGTGATTCTTTGTTCTTGTGGACTGTTTACATTTTCCAGTTCTCTAATAAGTCTACTTTTGAACGTTTCACAAGAACATCCATGCGTTTGGAGTGAATAAACTGCATGCCACAAACTATACATTTTTGACCAACTCTAAGCGCGCTATCACAAAAATTACACAGTTTATTAGGTTTATTACGAAGAGCACTTTCAGAGTTAGCATCTGCGTCCGCCATCATAGTTTATGTGCCTGTCAGTGCAATAAAAGGTGACTGAATCCCTTACACATTCCTGAGTAATTGCGCAAAACTTCCGAATAGCCACATTCTGTTTATTCCACAAATAATAGGAAACTTGTTCAAGTTCCGTAAAATATACCATCATCATACCCAATATTAATTTGTTAATGTTTTAAATATCCTCCAAGAAGACATTGAGATTTACTTAATTAACCTTTTGTGACATCCAAAGGTTTACAAAACTCAAAGTTTTAATTAAAATATCCATTAAGAGTGCTACGAAATATCTAGTTTTATGAATTAATTACCAAAGTAACCTTACTATGTAATGAAAATGCGATGTGAATCCTTGACTAAAAACCTATGCTGGTGTATTAATACATAAGTACGTGGCTTACATCTATATGCCAAAAATGAAGGTAAATATGTAAATATTCACAATGGCTTTCGTATACGGAATTTCAAATATTGCAATTTACTTCAGCCGTGCACAATTCACCAATTCCTCTCTGTTATGCAAATTTTCATTCTTATATTTTCCAGGTAATATGCTAGCATGGAAGGTAGGCAATTTACTGAACAAAATTGCTTTTGAACATCAGTAAAATGCCTATTGATTATAGTAAAAGATGTATTTTGCGATAAAAAAAAATAAAGCACGCTCGAAGCAAATGGGACGTACTACCTAAATTATTCGAAAAGTGGTTAGAAAATTGTTCATTATATAATTCAAACAAAAATGTAAGGACAACGTTTTGCCAAGGGTCACAAAATAGTTATTTTCATAGTAACAATTTTCTGTCATCAAACTCAATAGTATTATTAAGAAAAACTTACATATATTCTAATTCGTTTCCTATTACAACCTTTAGCAAAGTATTTCTTGCTTTATCCGCTGCTCAAGGAAAACTAAACCACCTTCGTGGTCGTGAGTTTCACTTCTATGGTACTTTACTTTTAAACAACTCTTATTTGAAAAGTTTCTTTTGAAAACGCCAAAGAAACGATGTTATGTGATACCTACACACTAAGCTAGCTCACTCTTGTCTCTCGAATAATTTTCTTAATAACAAAAGTTTCAATTCCCGTAATTTTTAATACACTATCGTATTTTCAAATATCTGCTATCCTTGTTAAAAGCCCCGATTTAGTGTTTCCGGAAAAACCTTTTTTAAATAAAACTGTAAGTCATACGCGTCTGTGGAAAAGATATATCAAGTAAGCCTTTCATAAACATAATGTACGGGATTGCTGGTGACGTTACCATAACAAAAGTCTTAAGACTATCCGCCTAACACAAGCGCGCTTAATAGATCATTAATGTAAACGTTGAATAACGTTGGTCCCAAGTTCGACTCCGGCGGTACACTTGATGGCGCGACCTGAAGCTATTATATTCTAAATAGGTAGACCTGTCGGTGAGGCATGTACGTAAGAAGTACAGTACGATCAGGCCGAAGGACGACTTTTTACAAGATAGCAGTCCGTGATTGATGGCATCGAATAACTTTGCGAAACGAATGTGTATCACATCCAGTCGGTGTTGTTTATCCATGCACTCATTAATAAATTGTGCTATCTCAGCCATTTTTCATGTCTTCTAGTAATGGTAAAGAGCTAAAATAATTGTCGAAAAACACGCAATAGAACTACCTAGCCCCATACCACCAGTACGTGCTTCCTTGCCCGCGTACAACTTGAACCGAGCACAATAACCGTTAGGTTTATTGAGACACCAAAATTTAAATCCGAATCTGATCGGTTTCCCTGTAATGAACTGCTTCATATAATGTCTACCGTAGTATGCTTCCATGGCCTCGTCAAAGGACCAACTCTGTTCTAATTTAGAACCAATTTTGTCGATCAGGGGTCTAATCTTCCGACACTTGTCTTCTCCAATATTATTGTCGCCGAAGTGCAAATATTTGAAAATTGATTAAAATCTATCTCTCGAAATAGCCCCAGAGATGGCTGCATTGTGCACACCCCCCTTTGTTGGCCAATACATCTTTCTGTCAGGTAGTTTGTTATAACCAGACACCAATAAAACTGCTAACATTTTGTACATATCCTCAATAGTTACACTAAAGTTGTCAGCATACTTTTCACTTTCGTTAGTGATGTAGCGAAGCAGATCTTCATCCCAAAATAACTGGAAAAACTGTAATGGTGTGGCTCCCTGGTTTACCATTTCCTGAATTGTTTCAGGTTGAGGTTGCTCCATATTTTTAACCTTCAATTAAGCATCATGAACACCCTCGTATCCAAGACAAACTTCTTTTCAATTTTTCTTGTTTCTATTCGTACGTTTTTGAATTTTTTCTTGTTTACTTAAAATATCTAAACGTATGTGTGATAATGGAATATTGTCTTCAGGATCTGTCACCTCGTCAACGTTATCATCTCGCCCGGCTATTGCTGCCTGAGTTTTCTCTGACATATCTTGCACCGCAGGCGCGTCTTCAGCAACAATAAAATCGTATTTTTCAATGCCTTTTCTTACTAACTGTACTTGTGAGGTTTGTGCGAAAATGCCTTTGCCTAGGTCATGGGTACTATTCTCCGTGTTTACTTCATCAGGCGTATCGTCTTGATCGGTATCCTCATCATAATCTGGCGGAAATAATGTAAAATCAATTCTCTGAAATTTGGCTACGTCATCATCATACAATTCTACTATAGTTGCCAATTCCTCCGTTGTTAGTGGTCGTCTAAACATCAAAAAAGTGGTTCGTATTACAAGAAGAAATATAACTAGTGGTTGCTACGGTAGACGAAAGACTAGCGTATGAAAAATTATACGCTCATCTTAGAGGCATGTGATTAACCATATTCACAATTTTGAGGCTATCAAAAGTGCACCTACATCTTCTCTATTCCATTTGTTTACTTGCATTACAATGTATAAAGTAATTTAAAGATTTTAAACATAAACTGTAAAATATTTACTTAGGTGCGTTCATATCTTGAAAGCCATGAGAAAGGCACACTACGTTTTGACTTGTTTGCAGACATATTTTACTAAAGAATCGCAAATAACTGTCACAAATATGTAAAACAGATGTTATTGTATACTTGACGCCATCTGCTAGACAAATTACAAACTCTAGTTTCAACAACCACCCTCCCAAAATATACTGTAAATATGTATGAATATTTAGACGGTAGTCTTTAATAGGTTAATATTGAACGTACAATTACTGTAAGTAATATTTGAAAAATTGGTATCTGTCGATGAGCTTGAGCTGGCACGGTCTTTCTTCTCATTTTTTTTAACAATGTTAAGATGATGTTCGTTTCTTAGTTTTAGGTATGGCTTGAGAGACTCACTTGAAGAATGATCAATAATTGGAATAACTTAAATTGACTCCACATTTTGTTAAACTGCTTACAGCGGAAGAACGATTGGAATGATTGGTTATTTTTACCTTCTTGATTTCAATCCCAGTACTTTGCGCGCCTAGTCGTGTCCACTTACTGCGTTGATTAATACCCATTGGACAATGTTTGTACCAAATTCCTGTCTTCTCCCAACTCTGATTTGGAATTAGGAACAATCGATTCCTTTATGATATTTGATGTTATTTTGCTTAACATTTTCTGTAATAGACGCACTGGGCACTTGTCTTGATATTGATGCAGTGGTATGTTTTTCTCCTCCCCGTGCAGTTTCGGAAAATATAATATTGTATTCAATAAGATCACCATAAATAATCACTTCGTTCTTGAAAAATTCTACTAGGCAGAAGGTTGCTTCGTTACCACGCCACGTGAGCTCAACAGCAGAAATCTAGCAGAACTTCTTTCTGTAAGCCGTCCGATGAGTTTTCATCATGGTTTTCCACAATCTTGCTGATCTCTTCAGTTGTCAGAGTTACAGAACTGGATTTTCTTTTCTCTGGCAGCGTTTGTAGCTCTCTTCTTTTGACCGCACGTGCCTTCCTGGCACCCTCAAAAACTACGTCTTTGAATCGGTCTATTTTCCGATTATAATCTTCAAAGTACTTCTTCTGAAGTTTTACGGAAATATTACAACTCCCTCCTTATGATCGGTGCCATCAGCTCGCTTCATGTTGAAATCCCAGATTTTGAGAATACCTGCCAAGTGTGTGTTCGAAGCCTGCTCAAGAAATTCATATTTTCTCTCTTCACAAAATGTCAAAAACTGCTTCCAAATGCATTTGTGCGTTTTCACCGTGCACGCAAGCGTTAAAAATTCAATTGCTTCCCTTATTTCTTAACCTGAAGTGTTTCTAAGCGCTTCATTGCGATTTTAATTGACGTTCGTTAATAAATACAAAACTTTGTTGTTATGACAGTTATTAAATTATGGCTCTAGATTTAAATTACTGCTCATTACTTTTACTTTAAACCATGTCGTCAAGGGTATATCCATACATGGTAACTATGTGAAATTTGTGATTGCTATTGGCCAAATTTGTGATGAATTATACAATCATAATTTATTATATCAGCAGCACCCTAAGCCCTAACAAGATTATCTAACTTGTCCACAAATAAGCTGGTAATGGCTTTGATCACATTACTATACTGAACACACAATTCAATTAATTTTAGGGCGAAAGCTTCTCCATAAAATGTTCAAGTTACAATAGCGGCGGAACGAGCATTTACAGCTGGACGAAGAACGGACATCTCCTGCCTACAAAAACGAGAAGGGAACGTTACGACACGCTATACTTAACCGGTAGTTTGTTGCGGGTTTCCGGTCTAAGCGTAAGTACTTACCCAACGCTACCCCTTTCCGATTTCTAAAACGCTATATGACCTCGCAGAAATCAGCGAACTACTCGTGTCTCGTCCAGGACAGGACGACAAAAAGTGAAATGGGCGTAGCCGTTATAGTAGTGGATAAGAAACGGATAAAAACATGCCTGAAGGATTTCCAGTCGAACGTAAGGTGGCCCGAAACCGCGCCTGGTTACGAAAGTATTCAGAACTGCCCTCAGGGATACACGGGTTTCGCCAGAAGGCTGTGTATTATGCTTGACGGAAGTAATCCGCAATGGGACAAGGCTGATATGTCTGAATGTGTTTCTTTCAATATGGAATCCATTGTTAAAGATGTAAGTATGCAAATATGTACATTTATACGTTCTGTTTTGAAAATTGTATAAACTAATTTATGAATAATCAAAATATAACACGAGCTACGAACTTCTTAGTAACAGGTAATTGATAATTTGTCACTAGTTCGTAAAATATATTTAGTTAATGTAAATGTAGAGTACGTTTCAATAGGGAAGGGTACATCACGCCATCAATACCTGCGCGAAGTATGACGTGAATCACGCGATCAGTAACGAACAGTGGCGTTACTTAGCAACGATGCACCCGCTACCAATATTCGTACATTGCGCATGTGACGTCGTGTACCATTCTCTATTGAAATGAGCTCTACATTTCGCGTGCAGATGCACGCATCATCAGTACGACTAACCACCTCTTGTCCAAATTTACAAAGATATAAACCAAACTTTCTAAAAACATGTTTCTTTTGAAACGGAAAACATGGTATTTCTGTAACAAAATGACATTATATACGGTGCTTAAGTTGTATAGTGTGCCTACTCGATATTTATGGACGGTATTAAATCTAACAGTCTATTATTTAAGGGTGACAAATCATAACTTAATAGTTTATTTTTGTGGTTTTTCATGTGGATGGCTTCGTACATGTTTAGATACGGATTGTTACTTTGCTTAAGGAGCTCAATCTCATTCGTATTTATGGCATGTGCCGTGTATCTGTTAATGTATTTGTTTTTAATGTAGGTTTTGTGTTCCCTTACTCTGTTTTCCAATCCTCTTGTGGTTTGTCCTATATAACAAGAGTCACAAACCTTACAATCAATTTTGTATATGCCTGATTTTTAAAACAAAGAAGTGTTGTTTTTTATTCTGGATGGCAAAGAATTTCTAAGGTTATAATGGTTACTAAAAGCCGGTCTTAGATTGAATTTTTTATATAAGTGAAAAAATTTATTTTCCCATAACGGATGGAAAGTGATTTTTGAATATTTACAGGGTTTCTTTTCAATCGTTGTACTTAATGTGGTGTTTTTGGATAAGTAATGTTTTTCCCTAAATTTCTTATATATTTTTATTTATTTTACTTGGTAGCCATTCATCTTTGCTATAGAATATATGTATTTTAGTTCTTTGTTGAAATTAATTACGGATTACGGAAGGGAGAACAATCTATAGAATAAACTATTAAACGCTGATTTTTTGTAAGCGTGATGTGTAAATGAGTCAGCATAGATGTAATTGTTTGTGTGAGTGTCTTTTCGGCCAGAGGAGTTATTATTTCTGGTAATTACAAAGCTTATTATCTTTTTCACGCTCGTGGGTAAATTTAATGGATGGATATTGCGCATTTAAATGGTTCAGAAAACATTCTATTTTAAAATTTTCAGGGATAATAGCAGAAACATCGTCTACATACCGATACCAACACATTGGAAAATTGTCGGTCTTCCTCTCTGCTTCTGTTTCTAGGTGGTTTAGAAAAATGTTGGCCAGGAATGGAGACAACGGATTTCCCAGGATGTTCCGAAAGTTTGGCGGTACCATTTATTGTTAAAAACGAATGTATTGCCTGGCATGCATGATTTTGTTAAGGTTAAATATTATTTCGTTAAAACTTCTGGGATATTATTTAGTGTTAAAGTTCTTTCCAACGCCGAAATAGCTTCATCTATGGGTACATTAGGGTACATCGAATGAAATCATTCTGTGGTTACCATTGAGTTTAATTTTTTTTCAGTTCTTCTATTAGATGTACGGAATTTTTTATAGACCTATCGTTTATTAACAATCCTGACAAGAGGTGGTTAGTTGTACTGATGATGCGTGCATGTGCACGCGAAATGTACATCTACATTAAATAAATATATTTTACGAACTATTGAAAAATTACTAAATACCTATTGATTTATGAATGTTGTAATTATATTACACTTCAACGAAAATAGCTCGCTTGGCGATATGCGCAAACGAGAAATAGGGAAAATGACTGCGCGAATGAGAGAGAATCCAACGGGTCCTTGTGTAGGTGTGAGATTCCCTCTACACTATTGTATTATCTACTGCGCATCAATTTTCGCCGGCAAAGCTGTTTTCTTTGAACTGTACGTTCAAAATGATTTATATGCAACCTGTTTGCATCGTCTTATGTTCTGCAGAAGACTGTTGCTTTCAGTTTAAGTTAAATGGCATACATGATGATTTTCAAAGAGGAAATTGCTCACCCAGAATCAGCTACAATACCAATCCCATAGATATCCATCAAAAATCCAAGTGAAGTCAGTACGGTCTTTTTATTTTAATAGATTTTGCTCCCTCTCGTATTTTAATTACCAAGTAATACCAATTCACTCCAAGATATCAGAAAAAAACGGTAACAGCTACATTATTAACTCATTACTTCATCGTAATACTACACAGTAACTGCAAAAAGGTTCTTGTCAAATGAAGGAAATTTCAACTGTTTTCGTATTTTTTCTTTCAACAATTTTTGTATCTAAGCTCACGAGTAACAAAATTTGTTTTCATTCTGAAAGAAAACAATAACTTCTGAAACTTATAAAATCCAAAAAAAACACATTGATTTGCTCAAAATTAGGCATTAACCAAGTCCAACTATTCCTACTAGTAGAACTAAAAAAAGAGAATACCTTTACCACTTTAATGCGCGGAAGTCTTTAGATAAGTATTTCGGTATCTGGGTTGCCATCCTTAGGAGAATCTACAAACGAAAAAAGTGTGGAAGATATACTCTTCACCAGATCATCAGTGAAATAACACTGCTATTCCACTGAAGATATGGAGCTTCTTTATAAATTAGAACAAAACTTTCTTGGATGATTTTGTTTTATTTAAAAATTTCCTGGAAATAGCATTATACCTTTGTGCAATTAAAAATGTTTATATAGGAATTTCTATAAATTAATGACGCTATTACATTCTTTATTCCACCGAGGGCAAATCATATCCGGAGGAGAGTGAGAACCTGGAACCTGGACTGCAAACGAAATATTGGATATGAAACTCTGATGATTCCAACCTCCAATTACAGGTTCCAGAATACGATCCGAATAATATCGGTAGAGACTGTGAATTTTCTCCAAGCTACAAACAAAATCCGAACTTTTCATATTTGTGACACTTTGTATAACAAGTTTCGTGATCAGATAATGCAGTTAATAAGTCAACTTCAAACGCACTCCAATTTCTCGTAAAAGGTCTCCATCATTCATAAAACGTACGTGCCCTACCTTGCAACGATTCTCCAGCCTTCAAAAGTCCTGGATATCCGTTGCTTGTAATGGTCTACTTCATTGCGATTCTTCCTTTCTCGTGTCATTGCCATAGAGTTATCCATTGTTTTCACATATGCACTAACTTCAGAAATCCTGCATACTCCTATAGTCAAGAAGAGAACGAAATATAGCAGATGTTAACGAAGTCATTCTAAGTAATATCAGCACTTTATAACTCCATACTTTATTTCTGCGTATCAGTCATACGCAAGTGAACAAGTATTGTTTACATATTGAAATCTCCATAAACACAATATTACTAACTAGACGGCACAGTGGGAGGAATTGCAATTTTAGCTGGACAAAATTCGAATAATCGACGGTCGTAAAAATACAAAAAACATATGTCAAACATATATCAAAAATGGAAATTGGTTAATTTATCATTTTAATATAGACATAACACAGGCAAAGACACCTGAACCACAACCAGGCACCTCTGGAATAGTGCGCGGTCGCCCTCAAAAAGAATTTCTTTTGTCAAGCGAAAAAACGAAACACCGAAAAGTGGAATCCATGAAACAGTGTGCGTCACCAGAAGAAATTTTATTTGCCGCCAAATCTGTTTTACGTGATGGAGGAAAACGGGCAGCTGCTGATCTACTTACTAATGCGACCGACTATTCACCTAAACGACAGCTTAGAATATGCCAACTCTTCAAAGAATCGTTGAAACCAACTGGAATTCTACCATATACAGAGGATGAAGCTTTAGGTCTAGTAATTCATAGTAGAATGTATAAAGATAGCTATCATAAGATTAGATTAGGTACGAAAATGCATAAAGCTCAAAACATATATCCTTCGTATGATCGAATAAGAGAAGCAAGGGAAAGATGTTACCCTAGTGACATAACAGTTGGCGAATTCGGTGAGTTTCAAAATATTTAAAGGGTTTTTACAATTTAAATATTTCTTTTTATTCAGTAGCTTCAGTTAGTTTACAAAATCTACTGGATCATACTGTTACCAGACTTTTACAAACAATGAAGATGGACGATCCTATTGTATTTCAAGAAATGGAATTTGTTGCTAAATATGGTTGTGCTGGCACATCTGGGCATAGCGAATATATGCAAACACCAAAAGAAATATGTGAAGAAACGACTGATGATGAAGACAATATTATCAACGAATTCTCCGATACAAATTTATTTCTCTTATCAATAGTCCCATTGCACATTGTTTCTGCAAAAAACAGAGAACAGGTCTTATGGGAAAACAAGCATCCATCATCTGTTAATTTCTGCCGACCAATAAAATTCAAGTACATGAAAGAAACTGCAGAAGTAATTAGAAGAGAA
>JARFOC010001233.1:0-12684 GCA_031763485.1 Osmoderma eremita | reverse complement strand
CAAAAATGTACGCATTCATGGAATTAAACATGTTTTACACTGTGAAAAATCACTGGGAACCTTATTTTACGGACAACTCTCGTATA
The DNA here is from genome assembly GCA_031763485.1 of Osmoderma eremita. Classification (NCBI taxonomy): domain Eukaryota; kingdom Metazoa; phylum Arthropoda; class Insecta; order Coleoptera; family Scarabaeidae; genus Osmoderma; species Osmoderma eremita. The sequence goes on along the minus strand of JARFOC010001233.1, from coordinate 12,598 downwards.
TTGGCTGGATCGCTGGATCCAGCCGGTTGAGAATGGAGAACTCATACGCGATCGCAGTGCGACTAGCTACACGGCAATTTTAGTTCCCACAAGTCCACTCCTACATTTTATTTTGTTAATTCGAAACGACCTCTTCCGAACTTAACATAAATTATTGCAAAATTAACAAATCTTTAATGAATGCTTCACACATTGAAGTCATTTTTGTAAAACTAACAAATATGCTTCAATAATTTGACAGCATTCATTAACTTTATTGCTTGTTACTTTGAGAAAATATTATAATTATATATACTAGATTTTTTTGCAACACTTACATGAAAAAAATCTTATTTAACAATAATTGTTATTTAAATTAGAAGAAAATTGAAGAAACTTCAAAAAAAAAACTAGCCACGGTGAATGCTTAAGACCTTTTTTTCTATACAGGTGTCTTATAAAAAAGAGACGAGTCCCTATCGCCTTTATTTATAGGCTGATTTTAATAATTGAAACGGAAAATTAAATGCCTGGATGTAGCCTATAAAATGAGCTGATAAAATTATTTATAGCCCTTAAGTGTTTTAAGGTTTTAGGGCCTTTAGGTTTTAGTTTTTGTTTAAATTAGACTATACTTTTTTATGATTCTGATGGAGATTTTTTTTCTGAAAACAACAATGTATCGCAAGTATACGTTTACATAAGGAAAATTTCAAAAAAAAATTATTTAGTCGTGTGTAGAAATACCACTAGCATTGGAAACAAATGACGATCACCAAGCGTTATTTAAAATTTATTCATAACCTAAAGAAAACAAAATGGAACGAAAAAAAAGATAAAAACTATGTATTATTATCTCCTATGCTCAAATTGTGTTCCATTTTGTCCTAAACATTGGCGGCATCTTTGCGTAGCCCCATATGTTGCATTGGATAACATTTCGGCAGAAACTCCCTGGCAAGCTATAGAAATTTTATTTCTTAACTGAATCTCATCTTCTGGGGGCGTTACATAAACTTGATCTTGAAAATATCCCCAAAGAAAAGTGTCCATTTGAGTAATGTCTGGCGAACATGCTGGCCAAGGAATGGATCCCAATCCAAGAATCGCCAAATCTTCTGATCAGAAGGGCATAATGAGGCGTAGCACCATCATACGGATATATCCGAAACTCATTGCGAGGCAGCTCTTCAAGAAAATTTTCCAGATCTTCGCGCAGAATTCCGTGGTATTTATGCTGGCCTAGTTTACCATCAATCAAAATAGGTCCAATGAGTTTATTGTGTAAAATGCCGCACCGAACATTTACAGAAGATCTGTGCTGAAAATGGCCTTCCACCGTCACATGGGTATTTTCCTGAGCCCAATAACGATGATTGTTTCGGTTGAATGTACAGTTATTGGAGAAACCACACTCATCTGCCCATAAAATTATTTGGCAGAAGGATGGGTTTTCTTGAATTTTGTCTAAAAAGAAACGACAGAGTGTCGTGATCACCAGCCTCTATTGCATGGATTTTGCGTTTAATATACTTTACTTTTTTCAAAATTTGCCGCATGGTATCCTTGAAAGCTCCTAAATTAGCAGCAGTCTCTCTATTGGAAGTCTAGTGCTTTTCTTCAAAAGTACGTTGAGTCGTAGATTTTCATGAACAAATGATCTTTATACCTTCAACCCTCTAGCCGCGAGGGCGTTATCCCTAAAATGTTTAAATCACACTGGGGGTAGAATGATATGTCATTTAAAAGCTTATGTAATTCGCAATATCATAGTTAATTATTCATATTGATTCTTAAATTATTCAAGGTGTTTCGTTTTCCCACGGACATCCCATGTAATAAATAAGGACCAGACGTATTCAATTCCATTAACACCACCAACTACAAATTCGATCGGGTATATTATAGAAACTACCCCACGCCAAGAGCCTCCGGATACGATACACATACCCCTAGGAGATATACATTTACCCTTTCCTCTCGCCTCTTCCATTATTTACAACACCACGAGTCGTCAAACGGGAGCGAGATATTCACACACCACAACTCGTCGACACCCGTTATATAAGTCGGTAGCGACCTCGTAAATTATACTTTGCCGCGCTCGCCGTCGACTGGTCCAGCAATTCATATTCCCGTCGCTTTACACAACAACGGAATTATTAGATTAAATTAATTTGGGTTCGTATACTGTCCTGCACACCCTTCGTACGGTCGCAAAAGGCAATACGCGGTGTCCGCAGAACGTGTGTGCGGGGATGCCAGAACCCGCTCAGTTCTGTTGGCAAATTGTCAAGTCTGTATGCCGCGCAAACCGCGTCGGTCCTAATTCGAATTTTACAGTTGTAATTTATGACTAGAAATACGATGGGGCGGTAGCTACGAATACCGTGAATAGAATTTAATTGAATCAAACTGTTTAAATTCAATTTAGGTAAAATAAGATGCACATAGTTGTAATATTATTGGAAGTAACCTTGAAAGGAGTTTTGTCAAAAAGGAAGGATTTAATATAAAAGATGGCAACGGAAGTTTAACAAAGATCAAGGCATACTTTCTTTATAGAAATGAAAATAACTTTCAACAAAGTTCAACAACTCGTTTTTGTGACCTTTCATGAAAACTTTGAACGTGTAACAAAAGTAGTTGGGGCTTGAGCTATTTTTTTTTAATAGACTCGTCTTAGGAACTACGAAACGTCGTTCACACTTAGCAAAAACCTAAAGAGGCTTCGCACAAATATATACATACAGTTTACGTATTTCGACAACGAAGTTGCCATCCTCAGCGGTAACGCTAACCCGGTTTTAACTTCGTTGTTGAAATACGTACGTGGGATGCCCTTTATATTTCGGTAATAGAGAACAGGAACTAATCATAGTACATGGCTTTATTGTTTTTCAAAATATTCTCCATGAAGATCAATACACTTTTGCATGCGCTTGAACCAGTTTTCGAAGCACTTTTTCCACTCCGATTGAGGTATCTCCAAAACATGCATTGTGAAAGCATCAACCGCTTCTTCAGCCGTTGAAAAACGTTGACCACGTAATTTTTGTTTGATGAGCGGAAACAAAAACATAAAAAAAGATAAGGCAGGTTCCGGTCTCACGAAAGCCGAGCGCGATCCCCGACCCGCCAATCCGTCGGCAGTCCATACGAGTGATACGACATCATGGGCAGCGATCGCCTGCAGAATGTTCTAGCATTGAAGCACTGAACCCGAAGCGATCCTGTAGTTGTTACGGGTATTGAGGCCAGCTTGGCTATCGCTGAAGTGAGCAATGTGCTCCCTCCTAATGGTCCATTCGCGAATTTTACTCGTAACTTGCATTATTCCCAATACCTCCGCTTAGAAAACCGAGGCGAGTCCTCCCAAAGCAAGGCTTAAGTCAAGTTTTAGGTCCGAAGAGACAATTCCTGCTCCAGCCCCCGTTGTTGTTTTCGATACATCTGTGAACATGGAGATTGTTGGTGATCGTATGACGTGGGGTTCAACGAGGACATGGTATCGTTTGCAGAAAGCTGCTTCCAAAAGACCACCAGGTCGTACACATTGTCATTTCATTGCCATTCCATTGACATTCCATGGCCATTCCATCGCCATTCCATTGACATTCCATTGCCATTACATTGCCATTCCAATGATATTCCATTGCCAGATCAGAGCCCCGTAAGTTAGCATAGATTTAAATATACCCACTATCTTAAAAAAAAGATTGATGAAAGTTTGGATTCTAATGCTCACAGTCACTCATTGCGATTCATTGCCATACAGAAGATTACTTTTGATATACTTTTAATATATGCGTTAATCCTCATTTTTGTAAGTAACGATAATTCGTGGAATGTCCATATTCTGTTAATCTTTGCAAAGGTTCCTTGGGTTTTGTCTATTTTTGAAGTAATGCCAAAGTCACACCCACCGTCACCCTAGATTTTACTGCCCAGATCAGTCAAGTTTTTTATGTTTTCGCACGTTTGATTGAGTTGTCTGGTATCTCCTCTGATAATCATAATGTTACTTTTTTCCATTTACTATCTACTTTGCAGCATCAGTTTTAGACGTTGAATTTTCTGCCTGTCTTTCGGTTAGTTTATTAAGTAGCCATCATCTGCGAATTCCAAGTCTTCTAGTTTGTAGTTAAACCTCCATGTTAGCCCTATTTTATGCTTCATTGTCTAGTCTATTATTACCAGAAGCATTAATGGACAGAGGATGTATCCCTGTCTGATCCTACTATTGTACAGTGTAATAACTTTGGTTTATAGTATTCACCACAGCTCTTTCCTGTTAACCTTATGAAAGGCTTTTTCTAAATCGAAAAGTCCAAGTTGCACTTCATTTTGTCATTCAGCATTTCTTCAATAATTAGCCTTGGTGTTGAAATATTATCTACACGTGCTGGGAGAGGGCCGTGTTTCAAATGAACAGTACGCCGATGATTTATTTTGATTTTTATAAAATGCAAGATGAGAATTACCATTTATGTAACGTCATGTATGAAACATTATGTTAGTTATATGACGCAGTCTTTGCCAGATATTTTTAATATCTCGAGGCAATTACTCATGTTATGGCACCTCAGAAATTTCCAGGAATAAATTGATGGATTATTTTATTACATCATGAAGCCTTTTCTTCTATAAATTTCAGTCTGTTTAACCCTAAATAATAATGTCTCAGCGGAAACTTATACTATCATTATTATCAGAAAAATTTGAACCTGGCCGGAATTATAAATCTTTCTGTGTATTTGTTGTGTATGTTTTATCTTTCCATCGCCCGAAGTACACCAATCTCTCTATATTAATAAAATTACAATTCTCGTAGTAGAAGATCGTTAAAAGTGCAAATTATTCTCTTAAACATTTATATATAGAAACTTTGTTTTTTGCCATTATTTCTAAATAAATCCGAATACATTTTAGATCGATCGAAACTCTTTCTTCTCAGTGAGCATTTCCGGAATGATGAATACGGAATGCTTTACCGACGCGGGTGTAACGTCATGAATATTCATTGTATATCATATCCCCAAGAGTTACCTGCCATGAATATTTATCGCAGACATCACCCCGTAGATGTTGACGTTATGTTAAATTGCGTTTTGAACAAGGATGCTTCGTTCGTCCTATTTCATATATGCACATCAGTGTCATGGCGATATGTAAGCGGTGCAAGAATTACCTTACCGGGTACAATCTACGTAAAGCACCAGGTTGGTGTTTTAGATATTCGGATATGTGAATGTGTAAAAATTATCTATTGTCAGCGTAGTTCTATGGAAAATTGATTGTTCCTTCCAATAAAATATTTTTTTGCCCAACAGCAATTTCGTTGCGAGTTAAATGGGAGCCCCAAATCCTTTATTTTGTTCTCTTCTAGTGACCTTCACTAGGCGGAAATAACGAACTCTGGGTGAATGCAATAGTAAATTAACGCAACAATTGTGTATATTTTCAAATCTTTACTATTTGCCAGCAAGTCGCAAGTCATTGATTAATTGTAGAAATCGTTAATGTAAACACAACACAACAATGGGGGCAGATTCGACCTCTGCGGCACACCCGACGTCATATCGAACCGTTTGACGAAAATCTTGTTTTTTAAGGAACTTTCTCTAGGCTAGATAAAGTGCGATTAGAAGGAAGGAAGGGCAGTTAGTAACAGTAATAAATACGTCTTATTAAAGCCAGAACCGATCATCTTGTCTACCTTGTCTACAAATTTCCGTTGCGAGGTGTTGAGCTGTTGTAGATCGTCTACTCATAAAACCGTATTTCTGAGAACATTTATAACAAGAATCATTCTGTCTATGCACAACCTTAATGCTGTCACGGATTTCAAAATTGCTGTAGCACCCATTTGTGTGTAGATTATTGATATTTTAATAAATTTGTTCCAGTCTTTCGCTATATTTGTGGCCTATTACTCTATACTTTTACCCTTTGGCCTTTATTCCATCGTTCCCGATTTCTCTTGCCTTCTATTTTGGCTTTCCATGTCCGTTTATCAGATATCTCGTCTCCCATTCTTTATAAATGACCAAACCATCCTAGCTGTGTCGTTGTTGAATGCCTATGTTGAAATCGTCTTTTATTTTTTGAATTCTGACTATCTATCCTCGTAATTCCACGGCATTACATCTCCATTGCCTGTATCGTTTGTTTTTCCTATTTGGAGAGGATCCATACTTCGCAATCTTAAGTTGGGAGTGGCCTGTATGTGGCACTGAATACATTCATTTTTATTTGCCTTATTTCTTTTCTGTCCAAGAATCTTTTATTTATGGTGTAGTATACTTTATTTTCTGTTCCTCTTCTGTTGTTGGGATAATGACACCCAAATACCTACTGGAATTTGTAAACCGTTTCCATTCTTCATCTATCTGTATCCGAACCTTTCTCGTTCTTTTCCATCTACCATCGCTTTGGTCTTTTACGTATTCATCTTGGATAGATGGACGGATGAATCTGGGGTGGGGAGGTTGGTAGATGCCATATGCACTTGGGCCACTCACATTGGGCCCTTTGTATTACCTCCTCTGTGTGTATGTAAAGTGTATACCTTGTTACTGCCTCTCATCGTCGTAAGAAGGCAGCAGTTTGATTTTCCCCAAAACTGAAGGGGTACTGAGAGAGGTACCGATCACCGGCTGCGACCGACTTAAAAATTGATCGCCGCACGGAGATTCGAACCGTCGACATCCCACACATATGCCTAGCGCTCTTCCAACTGCGCTATCCCGGCGTCATATTCATCTTTTTTCCGGACTTCTTTATCGGTTTTATTCCATGATGTAGATCTATTTCGTTCTTTGCCGTGATTCGCAATCATAAAGATATCATCGGCAAAGGCACATTCCACAAAACTTTGTCGGTCAGGTCCTGGCGCTCTCCTAGAACAATCACTATTTCTAATTGAGAAATTATATTCAGAATCCTCCCCAGATTAAAATAATTTTCCCGTAATACATAAGACGTTTCCACCCTCATCCCACTAAAATCCTCCTTCGCCACTGTTCGCAAATACATGAATAATTAATGGAAAGGAAATTCATCAATCTAAAGCAGCCCATTTTGTACGTACATTATAATGGGAAGCTATCGTGGTGTTAGGAAGTCGACTCCGGAATTAAGCCGAGGCATTAGCATCTGATTATAATAATAATTGGTACCGGTACTGGATGGGAACACGACGCAATTAAGTGGGATTTCACTTCGTCCGGGGGTGGGGATTCCGGGCATTGTGCGTCTCAGGGTATCCACCTATTTCACTCAATTATTAGTTCAATCTCTCCGCAATTACCGCACGGAAAGCGAACTCTCCTCCCGTTAACAATTCGAATTGAATTCGCCCACTGTCGCCCCCGTCAGAATGTCGGCGTGCCTGCGAGAGTTTAGGCAAACACACTCGGCGCTTAGATACACACCGGGCACGCGCTAGCCTGATTGAGTGTACACGTTTCCATTTGAAGCGATTCGTTCGCACAAACATCGGTGCCACTACACACACGATCCGAATTTCGTCGTCCTGGTACTTTTTCGGATCTGGCCGCTGGATGCTGCTGCACGCTACGAGAGGAATTTTCAATTATAGTCGGGTAAATAGTATCAATCAATTACCGTATCGGACGAACGTTTGCATTCCGTCCTATGGGAGCCCAGTTCTGTAAACAACCAGCGGGAAATTCAATTTCTAATTTGTCGAATCTGATATACTCGCGCCACGTGTATGTGTATTGATCTATGTATCTAAGGTATGAACACTGAAGCTGTTACAAATCATGCACCCAGCTTATGCACAGGTTCTCCCAAGTTGAGTGGCTTATTAAAATGTTTTAGGGAAGCAAATGTACAAAAATTCTGAGAGTAAGTAGACTGCACTAGGCCAAAATGATCTTTGAGAGTAAATTATTTTCACGTTTGCATCACTTCCGGTTGACCCGAAATCCTCATTAACTTTCTTATTTTAAATGCAATATTATAATTTTTATTGCAAATTCGGATTCCAAACATTATTCTAAATACAAAATGTTAAGGTTTCCCTACACCTAAATGTAGCCGATTACGCAGATAATAATGGTTTTCTGTGTCGCCTAGAAAATGTCAAAGTATAGAATATATAATTTGCGCATTAATATGTATGTTCGGTATCTTTATAATACAATGCAATAATAACTATCTTCTTTAGATAATTACTAATGTTTTATTATTTTGAACTAGAAAACCAGACCGTTTAACCAAACGGTAGATCCTTGAATTGGTTATCAACTTGCCAAACCAACCCAAAGAATGCGCCTTAAAAGACGACTTTCTTCACAACGCATTACCGCTAAACGAACCAATAATGAAATTGAAGTAGACAACGCTTTGGGTAAAACGAACATAGGTATTCCATAGTTATATGTAGTGTTTAAAAACTGTACATTTAATATAACTTCACTTTTATAGTAGTAATAATAAATAAACATTATTTCCTTAATGAACATTTAGTTAAAATGAACAAAAAACGATTTTCGTCTATTCAGCTTTAAGTTTTAATAGTTATTTTTGCAGTAAATGAAAATAGATAGCTATGGAGTACATTCAAGAATGGGGGAACCTTTCCGATTTTCCTCTGTAATTTTCCAAACCGTAAAACGTAATACACGTATTTTTGCGAATGGATTGCTCATACTGTATATATGGTTTAATAAAATTATAAGCCACAGCTTTTGTTGAAAATACATAAATAATCACATTTAATGTACTGTAATAAAAGGTTTTCATTGGACTTCCCACCGTAACTCAAGACCGGATGGGAATTATGCAAACCCAGCGTGCCCTTAAACATTTTCCCGAATATTAGATAATATTTATTCGAATCAAAATAAAATTCATCAACCGCTAGCAGGGGCCCCCTTTTTAATATTGCCTAGCGAACCCGGTCGTTCCGGTTTCGGGGAGGAGAAAGAATCCCCGCTACCGCACTTACCTTAAATTAAAATTATAGCAAGGAGAATCCAGTGTTTCGTGGCCGTTGTAAATACTGCTTCCTTTTTTATCTGTGCGGATGGGTAGCGAGCGTGTTGGTTGGGCTTTAGTAGGACTCGGAAATTATTAAAAGATGCAAATTTGCGCGAGGGTGGTGGTCCTTGGCTGGGGTAGGCGAAGGCTTTCTAATTTAAAATGATTTATGTACGTGAATAAATACTAAAAGGGTAATCTTTTGTGGTTTTGATACCGAAGAAGTGTTCACACGGGATAAAAATAGGTAAGGATAAAAAATATAACAAAAAAAGTGTATTTAACATCACTTCCTCATTTCTTATTTACAAAGCACAAATATCTCACCGTTATTTTACCTAAATTAAATTGCCAATGCCATTAGCGTCATATAAACTATCTGAATATCTTTACAGATGAAACGACTCTCTATCCATTTCACCCGTCTAAAACCAGCGTCTCAAGACGATATACGTTTGCACGCGTGTCAACGTAAAAGCTGAATTTAATCAAATTTGGAATTAATCAAATTAGGCGATACGTTTTATTATTGTGTTATTGATTATCTCTTCTTCAGAGGATTTCGTTATTGGTAACGACCAACTTTATTCGATAATAGTGTGGTGTTGCATCTGAAATCGACTTTTAGTTGAATGTTGATGGTAACTTAATATTATTTTAACTTAGAATTCGATTATCGCGTTACTGCGATGTAACTGCATTGCCGAACGGTTTACAAACTATACTGCAGCATACAGCCTTCCTCAAGACTCTATGGTGGCAACTTGGGGTCGGTGAATTCCACTGACGCGTCGTTTATTCGTCTGGTGTACCCGCAATGTGGTGTGTGAAACTTCTTCAAAACCCTTCTGTTGTGTGGTAATTCTTTATGTTAATTTAGATGTTATAGAAACAATTAAATATTTTTTGATTTAGTAACATTTTTTATGCCCATCACCTGTCGCTGGCTGGACTTACTTTTACTCCTTGCCAAACAGAGACCGTCTTTACCGGTTGAGTTTCGGATATTAATGGAATCTCTAACATTAAATTCAAATATCAATCGTATAGGTGGCAGTCTTGCGCGTATTCAATTAACCCCGATGATAAACAATTTGATGGTAGCGACAACGTCCCTGGCACACCGAGCTAATATGATAACGATGAGTTTTCCGATAACCTCAAGTTGCTGTGTAAGATCATGGCATAAATATACAAAAACAAAGAATATGTATATATGCCAAAAAAGAATTAATTTAACATGTCGAGGGGAACTCTTAAATAACATCAGTTTTTCTTTATTATGAAGATAGATTGAGAGAGTGATTATTCAAATTTCAAAATAATATGATTGTGTTTCATTCTGTGGCAGACTACACGCCCGCTCTTAAGGCTTAATTATACATTTGAGCGGACTGAAACTACTGCTGTATGATTTCTTGTTTGAATTATTCGCATTTCTCCAGTGGTATCATATGTCCATCAATATCCGGATACTTCTTATACCTGAAGGTGTCGAGGGTTTTCACTACTCCACTTTAAACTTCCACAAAGTTTTCCTTCTTTCTCCTTCCTTCCTTGGGTGTCTTTCCTTCCTCTTGTTTCTCATGGCAATACCTCTAGCTTCTTATGTCTGTCTTTCCCTTCCTTTGCAAGATTTTTGCAGACCACCCTACTATAGTTGTTTGGGTCGCATACAACTATTGGTGGCTCGTTAGAAGATGCCAAAATGGTGATATCATCTGCCAAGGTTATGACAAGTATTAAAGTTTCTGATAAATTTGAGGTGTGAATTGAAGAATGTCGAGGCGCTAAAACGCCTCCCTGATTGAAATGTGGTAGAAAAAGGTATGAGCACGAGGTGCATTGAATAAAATGTGCATTTACCAGTTAGTCAAAAATAATTAGGAATTATTGTCTTGATGAAAGCAAAATACAAAAGCTGTTTTTCATTTGGGAAACATAACAGAAGGATCTTTTCGAGGTATTTCAGAACTTCTCTGTATCAACACACTTCACGACACAACTTAAATAACACCCACGCCGCTTGTCTGGACTCAAATTAAAAGTAAACATCCGCCAAAATTCACGCGAAAACTGCCCCTTAGCTCCCGGTCCAACCTTAATCATCTTCCAGCCACTACTGTGCATCACCGTCTAAAAGAACAAATCCTAAATTAAGGCGAACGCCTCGCCTTCCTCGCTGCACGACAGGAACAACTTCGGCTTGAAGATTTATAAGGCGCTCAACTCCCACCCCCACAGAAGAGGCGCCGGAGCAGCCGCTTAAAACTGGAGGACGACGCGAAAGGTAGTGGGGGATGAGAGGCCAAGTCGACGGGGGAAAAATTACGTCGTTAAGTCGACACGCGTGTCGCCTCCTCAGATTATTATCTGGGACGTTCTTAACACAATGCAACAGGCCGCGTTGGTGTACTGGAGCACGCGAGAGTGAGGGAGGGGAAGGGGTTTAAAGGAAATATGGTGCGAGTAGGAGATTCGCGACGAGATCAAGTTGGGAAGTGTTGTAACGTCGATCTTAGAAGCGGATGGTGATTCTAGGCGAAGTTAAACGAGATGAAGGGTCCTAGATGGGGTTTGTTGTCAATGTGTGGTTGCAAAGTAAACGATTGAGGAAATTTCTTTCGGAAACTTCCGCGGATATCATATTGCATGAGGGAAAGTGGTATTTTTAGACAAGATTTTGTTCAGATGCTTAGATTCCGAGTGATAAATAAAAAAGCTTCCACGCAAAAATGTTGGAAAAGAATTACCTCCTGAATAAAACAAAATAAGAAACTTGATAAGAAATTAGCCTAATAAGTTTGTTATATCAGACTGAAATGAAACGTTTCGATTATAGTTGATGAAGGTTGGAAGGTTATTTGACAGACTCCAGACTTCTGACCTGCCTCAATTTCTCCCTTGGTGATACCTAAAGATTTTTTAATGAAGTAAGACTTCAATAGATAATAAGGCGTCTCGCACTGGTACTGAAGGAAACAGACAGGGTGTAATGAGAAAATCAAAATTTCAGCCTCTTAAAGTTTCAGCTCGTATTGAGAAATTTTTGAATCAAATTTGAATAATCATATATTTGGTAAAAAAAACTGTTAATAGAGACCGAAGGAAGAGTGCATGCTGCTCTGTTTGTTCCAGTCTCGACGTTTGGCTTTAAACTGTGGTCTTTGATCAATCAACAAGGGGAAAGAATTGAAGCCAGTGAAGCGAAGACATTAAGAAAAATCTCTAGGGAAATAGGTTGTTATAAGAAATAGACTGGACATGACATTTTTAGAGAAACAAATAAGTGAAAACGTTTTCAATTGGTTCAGCCAATTGCCTACAATACAAAAATCCAAGGCTAGTTAAAAAGAAGTCTGGAAAAGAGGAAAACAATAAAAAAGGAGAACTAAAGGCAGACTTATATTGAGGTGGAATGTCGAAGAACTCACAAAGGATTAACGATGATGAAAGATTATTAGAAAAAAAAATTAATTCAGCACAGAATAGTTTATGGATGGATGTATTATTAGTCATTTAGTATATCGAACTAGAAGACCGGACCGTTTACCAAACGGTAGATCCTTGAGTTGGTTACCGACATTCCAAACCAACCCAAAGGATA
>JARFOC010001232.1:8881-29949 GCA_031763485.1 Osmoderma eremita | reverse complement strand
GTTATTGTTATTTTCATTTATTGTTACAAATCAGGTGCCAAGCTTACATAAACTTTGCAAAACACACCTCTAATTTACCATCATTTATAAAATATCCCATTCATTTTAATTCAAGTTCCTGCCAACATAAACATTACGCGGCGTGTTAAACAATCCATTCTCGAAGTTTTTATCAAGATCTAGAAGAATGGTTCGAGGTGGCTGCTGTCGTTCTGGATACAGTTGCAAATATCTTGTACTCTCTATTGTTCTATTTCGGTTCGATAAATAAAAAATACCTAACATATTTAATTTTTTTCGTTGGTGTACGACATTTTTCTCGAACGACAATTGAAACGTTTGACAGTTTTAAATTTCATGGCTACCTTATTTGATACTAAAACGTGTTCTTGGTCAATAAAACCATAATATCAAAACTTTTTGTCAACATGTTATACATGGTTGAAATCAGAAGAAAAAACTATTTTTGTCGATATCAAAATCCAATATGGCGCCGGTAAGAAATAAGAAAGTTGATGATGGCCGGAAGGAATCGAAACGTCATATAAAAGTTTTGAGTGCACCATTAGATAGAAGATCAGAAGTGACCTTTAGAATGTGTTTTTAGTTTTTCTCTGCAAGGCTGAATAGAAGTGCTAGAGGTAAAAGAAGAAAATGAGCTTTTTTTGTTTTTTTTTAAATCTCGAACGTCATTTGTCACAGGCTTATCTTTTCTTAGGATTCATAACAAACACAAAATTTAGCAACTTTGCCAAATTTAAACCTACCCTCCAATAATAAGCGAGATCCCCATGGTGAGGATCGAAAATGAATCAGCCTGTATATATACTTTTTTTATGATTCTAATGGGGATTGTTTTTCTGAAAACAACAATGTATCACAAGTATACATTTATATAAGAAAAACTTCAAGAAAGTAACAAAATAATTATTTAGTCGTGTGTAAAAATACCACAAGTATTGGAAACAAATGACGAAAGTCTACCCCGTCTGAATTCTCCGCGAAATCTCAAGCGGTCATTTAGCCTCGTCCATTATAATGCGTCGATCTGGCTGTTTCGGCCGAGAAGGCTTTTGTTTCGGCGCATGTACAGGCTGTACGTATTCTTTAGCCGCACATACGCCGCAAACTACGCGGCCACTACCGAAGAACGGACGGAGAATCGAGAATAGAGACATCAAGAAGTGGGGGTTGGCGGTACCGTAGGTATAAATCAAGGAGGCCGTCCGAAATTGCCAGTGACATATTCTAGTGAACCGAAATAATGAAGGCCATCGTATCGTGTGTTTTGGTGCTCGGTGCACTCTGCTTGTCTGGTACGTACAAAAATCATCTTACCCATAAAAAAAATATTTAGAGAATCGAAAAGTAGTGTTTTAAAAGCGGTTTGAACACAGTGAAAATTCGTGAGGAAATTTTAGTGCCCGCGCAAATATCTACGAGGTTACTCTTGCACTAGGATTATTATAAACCGGAAAGATATATTTTAAAAGAGGAAAAGTGCTAGCAAATTTTACGTAGTGACATAAATTCCTCAACTCAGATTTTTACGTATGTCATATGTTGGTAATAAACTCTCGTATATAAACACAACATATTGTACCTAACAGATGCAATAGAGAAATGCGAAAGAAAGTGTTAAATCGCTTTTTATGTCTTTTCATTTCTATTTTATTATGATAATTTAGGCATGTTTTATCATTATAAATCATCATTTCACTTTTTTTTGCGGGCATATTTTAAATTTCAAGCCATTGGAGGCGGAAAAGTCACAACAAGTCGAATAGTTGTGACATTTAACAAATGTCAAACTTGAAAGCACGACCGACACTCCCTCTAACGTCATAAATAATAACTTAACATTAGAAATTTGATATTCGATATTTAAAAAAAATCGAAAAACGATGTTTTCCTTTCTGATTTGCCACGCGAAATAAAATAGATTTTCTTCGATTCGATCAATCGGCTGAACGCGTCTATTTTATCAACGGTTACGTAACAATGTCACATTGACATTTAATCTTCTCGTATGAAATCGCGATCCTAAGCCGTACGATAAAATAATGATACGTTGTAATACCGTAATACCAAACGGGTTTTGATGTGTGCATTAATAAAATGAGTCGAGCAGTTAGTTTGCATTCTTTGCGAATATACAATGTGTGCTGTGTATTGGCGTATGTATGCGAGAAATCAAGGTTAACAATCGTTATCGCTACTGAATGCTGTTAATTGCTAATTGCTCTTTTAAGAATTCTACATTACTGAAGTAATTTCATGCTCCATATACTATATTGATAAATCGAATGCGTTCCTAATTGAAAAAGGCATTTTAAAAGCTTTCTTTTAATGCTGTTTAAATATATATATATATATATATATACAGGGATGGTTGAGCAAATATGTCAAACGAACACGGACGATTTATTTATAATATTATTAGCAATTTATTTAATTAACACGAGAAATATTATTTTATGAAAGTATTTATTAGTAGCGATTTAATTAAGTATATATTATTTTTTGAAATTAATATATCACCGATCTTCTCTTAATTGAACACCTTGTATATTTCAAAATACGTTTAATCCAAACGAAATATATTGTTTTTCATAATAGTAAATCTTTATGTAGCTGTTGTAATGAAGTATAAAATTTTTTGGCGGGATTTTTTGAAATTATGACGTTATCGACATTAAATGTACAGCCTGTATATTTTGTAATTCGTTTAATTGACAAGTATACACAGCAGCGTCTTTTAATACTCGGTCTGTGTGCTAGATATACTGGGTGTTTCATAAAAAGGCTACCGCAGAAAAAGTCACTTTTTTAAATAGAACACCTTATATATTTTTACATTATTAAGAAAAAAAATCAAAAACTAAAAAATTGTAAAATTTTTAAAAGAATTATTAAAAAATTAAAAAAATTAAAAAAAATTAGTAAAATTGTTTTTATCACCATTCATGGTAACCAGGAAATTATTGATTTTACCAACATCAAAGTGATTTTCTCCAATTTCGTAAATGGAACACCCTGTATATTATAACTATATTAGGTTTTCCTATACCTATTTTTAGTGATTTTTAGATTATATACTTATCTGACATTTCGGGAATTATTGATATAAAACAAGAAACAAATACAGACGGTAACTTAACCTCAACTATACACATGTTTTCGAAACTTGCTTTGTAATATATAGGCAATATTATACAGTTTGGTTGCTCTCTGTAATCAGTAGGGAATTTAGAAAGGAAATAAGAGAAATTATTGTTTTTGGGGATAACCAGTGGTCCTCAAAGAGTTGAGTGCACACCCTGTATATTTTATAATACTTTAAATTGAAGCAAAAAATATTGTTTCTAATAAAAGTATATATTGTTTAATATTATTAATTTTTTTTATTGACTCTTTTAGAATTGTATCCTCGACCTTTTATTAAATATGTCCCCTGTATATTTTGGAATTTTATTTTTAAATTTAATCCATTTTTAGCAGCTACAGTACATAAATGTGTATAGTGTGCCCTTTATATATTTTATGATGATTAAGTAAAGATAAACACACTGTTCGGATTACTCGAATTAATTCGGGACGACACGTGTTTCGGGAACACGTGGATTCCCATCTTCAAGTCCGGCACCGAATGATGATATTTAATTTTTGATAATTATAAGAAGTAACCCGAAAATCCAAAAATTCGCAACCATCATGTGATATGTGAATTATTTTATCGACGCATTGTATATTGTTAGGCATTTCCTAATCGTTTTGTGCATAGATGTTTCTCGATTCATTATCCCGTTTCGATTTGCTCTAAAGTTTCTTTAATAACCTATTTGCACGGGCTGAACCCGGTCACATCCGGTCAAAATTTCTGGGGTCCCTAAAGTGTAATTCCGCTTTTCTGCTTTGAAATGTTAATGTTAATATATCAATCGATGCGTTTTTTAGTTTAGATTCCAGTGAAGAAAATCGCATTCACATATCTCTAAGCGTTTTTGAGTTATAATCGAGAAACATTTACCGATTTAGAAATTTTATACTTGACGGTCTGAACCCGGTCGGATCCGGTCAAAATTTTTGGGGTCCCCTAAAGTGTAATTCCGCTTTACTGATTTGAAATGTTAATGTTAATATATCAATCGATGTGTTTTTAAATTCAGATTACAGTGAAGAAAATCGCATTCACATATCTCTCAGCGTTTTTGAGTTATAAACGAAAAACGTTTACCGAGTTACAAATTTTATTCTTGACGGTCTGAACCCGGTCGGATCCGGTCAAAATTTCTGGGGTCCCCTAAAGTGTAATTACGCTTTTCTGCGTTGAAATGTTAATGTTAACATATCAATCGAAGCGTCTTTTAACGTGGATTACAATGAAATAAAACGCATTGACATAATTGTAACCGTTTTAGAGTTATAAACGAAAAACAATTACCGAGTCACAAACCTTGTTCTTGACGGGTTGAACCCGGAAAATTTGTGGGGTTCCCTGCGAAATCTGTCCGTTAAAGTATTAATTCCATATTGAGGTGTCAATTATTGCGAGCTGTCAGTTGTCCATAGCTTTTATGTAAGGATAAATTGATATAAGTTACGTAAGAAATCATTTTGGTTAGAATAGAGTAGCATAGTTAGCAGGAGCAAAAAACAGTTTGTAACAATCTAACCGTTTTAAAACCAGCTTATATAATCTTATTTTGAAGAAATAAAAGTACAAAATCTATTGCCAAACCTATTTTAATAATTGCAACCTCTCAATTCATTTTTGTTTATATCCCCAGAGTAATCCAAGCATAAATTTTACCGTTAATTCTGTGTTTTAATAATCTATTCTGTCACTTTTACTTTATTACTAACCGTTGTAGAACTAATATTGGGTAAAGGATTGATTAAGTACGGTTAAATTATAATTAACGAGATATCATTTCCTGTTTTATCATTTTAAGATCGAATTGTACGTATCGATCGGTGCTCTGGTAAATTTTCTTGCCAATCGGATCACTCCTTAGCTTACAATTCCCTAAATACGCGTTCGGAATTAATCGGTCTATTGTGAGGTGAGGAGTGATCCGGTGCAGTGTGTTTATTATTGCAAGAACTGTACTTGCAATCTTTACAGGAATACATACGAGTTGTTAATTGAAACAAGGTAAAATTTTCGCAACACTACAATCTGTATTTATTCAAAAGAAACTATGAAGGTTGCCTTCTCTCTCCCTCTTGGATATATCTACGTAAATATATTACACTCTCATTCCGCGTGCAAATCTACCGTTACGACCCTGGAGATTCTTTCGTTGAACTACTATTAAACGCCTAGAAAATATGGCTGCTCGGGAATCCGGAACTAAGCAATTTACTGTCGCTAGTAATGTTATTTCTTCTCTTCAATGAGAAATGAGTGCTGATATGTTCGTGGAGAACTAGTTTCGTGTTTCGGTAGCTCCGGAGCTGGATTCGTATTTTCCCACGTAATATCACACAGGACCGGATTTTTGTTTGTTCGGGGATTTAAAATTTGGATTAAACTTACGCCTTGTTTAAAAACAAATGTTTTTAGAACCAAAAAAAAAAGGCGTTAAAGGATGTATATACAGGGCTCTTTTTGTAACGTTACACATAGGTATTTCTTACAGTAATTTCTTCATCCAAAGTTGAAATTGATGTTTTGACAGATGTCAATATTTGACATTGACATTTTGCGATTCTAAAACAAAAAATTATCCGATGAAATTGAAACGTAAAAATATATATAAAAAAATTTACTTAGGTGCATTGGGTTTGTATAAATAAAATTTTCAATATATGACGTCATAAGTCAATACATCAAGATATAAACAAAAATTTTTGTTTTTTTCCAACAATGTGAATTATATATATCTCGTTATATAAAAGATATTTTGTATAAAATGAAGATAATTTACATCTTGATAAATAAAATATAAATGGCGAAATATGAAAATGTTTGACAGGTGTCAACGTTTGACATTGGGTTTCTGCGATTCTAAATTAGTGAAATTGAAACTTAAAATACTTACGTATACTTAATGGGTTTGTATAAATCAAATTTACAATATATGACGTCATAAATCATAAGTCCTTACGTCAAGATATAATCAAGAAGAGATTGTTTCTTGCGACAATATCACATTATATGGAAGAAGTGAAGGTATTTCACATTCTTTTAATTAAATGTGAAATATTACGAAAATATTTGACAGGTGTCGATGTTTGACGTTGACATTTTGCACTTCAATCGTTGATAATAGAACCGACAATTAATGAGGCGGTTATTTCTACCTATTCATTTATGCCCAAAATGAATTCGGAGAGTGCGTTGCTTTTTTTGTTGCGGTATCTTAATAAGATCAAGGTCAAGGTCATCTTTGAACAGTTATTATCAGTTAGCAATATCAACGTATGAGAAACATTGTCTTCAATAATTTCATGTCATTTTAAATTTTAAAGTTGACGATAATTATGACTTGGTCGAAGAGTATAGCGGCTTATTACGGCGCCCCAGTATCCTTGACTATACTTGTTACTTTCTCTGTAATAAACTGAGCCAGAGTGGCTGTTATGGTGTGCAAAAACAATGCAGGTGAGTGGAATTTGTCGCGTGCAAAAGCGAAGTCGTTACCGGGAACAGAATGAAAGAAATACGTATATATCTATACCTGACACAGTAATAATGTTTTGTTAGGTTGGTGTGTTTGCTAGGTGTAAAGAGAGTCGGTTAAATTAGTATTTGTTTTGTAAAGAAGGTATTGTTTGCTAATGCAAACAATACCTTACAAGTTATGTAGTTAGAACTATGGAAATATTGTTTTGTATATCTTCGGATCAATTCTTTCATAAAAGATATTTTTGTGTTAATTTGCATGCGTCTACATATTAACATTAGAGACTTGCACTATATCTACAGCTTCATTATATGGTGATTATTGTAGTTGTTGTGTGGTATAGAAACATTTGACTTCTCTTTTGGCTTTCATAACTTCTTCCACGTCTTGGGTTATTTTCGTAGTACGACAACCATTAGAGTTTCAAGAACGTTGCTCCCAACACTTCCATTTGTACGGTATTCGATTCAAGGATTGTTTTGAAAAAGAAACGCTCCCTCACGTACAAAGAACGACACGAAAGTTGTGTTGTGCCATCGCATGGAGTGAATATGAATGACTCGATTGGTGGTAATGTAAGAATTTTGATTCTACAGACTTCTACTGAATTCATACTTTTTTAAATAAGTAAATTTTATTTTCAAATGAAGTAATCTACTAAATAAATTACTTTGAACTTACGAACAATTATCAATTACTTTCTTAGCTAAATAATATTTCTGATCGTTCATTAAACACAATTACAAATATTCTCTTCCACTTTCTGCGCTCGAAACAGACAATTGCGGCAATCATTGCGCAATAACTGTTAAAAGTAAATTATCATTACCCATTTATTCACAATGAAGCCAAGAACAAAAGAAACAAATAGCCGGACTTTTATTGTATCACATGGTCCTTAAGAAGGCCTCAAACAAAATAGCCTCATAACAACTCGTAACTGTGTTAAGTAAAACGTATAAAAAGAATGGCTCGAAAATCACTTTCACCCATCACAGCCTCGGTAGAAGTTGGGTACTAAAGCGAATAATATTATTTAATTATTATGTTTTAATGTTGTGGATAAAAGTGTGTAATATTAGAATGTGGACCGTGCTGGAATTTTAAAGAAAAATAGAAATAATTTAAAAAATTGTTATCCTATTATATTTTTATAATTTTTTAATCATCTTTAAGAATTTTACATTTTCAAGGGGCCCCTTTTTAAATTTTTCATTGGCAGACACTTTTAAGGCTTAATTTTTCAAGAGGCCCCCTTTTTGTTTTTCAAAATTTATCTCATACATTTTTAAGTCTTTTAAAACGTCATGGGGCGCTCTTCCCATTATATTTTTATTATTTTTTATTATTATTAAATCTTCAAGAGGCCCTATTTTCAATTTTATAAATTTGTATCAGAGATTTTAAAATCATTCATGTTTCAAGGGGGAGCCCTTTCTAATTCTTTTATTTTATATACATTTTTAAGATATAAATTTTCAAGGAGGGGGCTCTCTATTCTTATTTATTTTTAATTAATTCTATTACTTATATTCTTAAGGGCCCCCCCCTTTTTTTTTTTTTTTTCCCCGCCTTGTATATATTTTACCTCATTTAATTTTTTTTACCCGCCCCATAATTTTAAAGAAAAATAGAAATAATTACTAGAATTGTTATCCCATTATATTTTTTTTAATCATCTTTGAGAATTTTACATCTTCAAGGGGTCTCCTTTTCAATTTTTCATTGTCAGACATTTTTAAGGCTTAATTTTTCAAGAGGCCCCCTTTTTTCTATTTTGTTTTCACATTTTTAGATCTTTCACATTACAAGGTGGCCCCCTTTTTGTTTTTTTTAAATTTATTTCAAACATTTTTAAGATTTAAATCTTCAAGGGGACCCTGTTTCTATTTTTTTATTTGTTTCAGAGATTTTAAAATCTTGTATACAGAGGGCCCCCTTTTTAATTCTTTTATTTTTTTATATATTTTTAAGATATAAATTTTCTGGGAGGGGGCTCCATTTTTTTTTTATTTTACCCGGCCTGTGTATATTACGCAAGTAAAACTCTTGAACAAATCGTTTCAAATAAATCCGAATAAACCAAATTAAATTTTAATCTCCCAAACGATCCATTCCCAAACGAACCAATAAAGTTTTTCGATTCTCCGCACCCTGATAGATTATGGTAGCTGAAACATGATTGACGTGAGTAACCTTGCTCTGCTTGTATGAGCAACGATGAGCCGATAAAGCATTGATATTAGTCATACCTATCACTAACACTATTCACTGTATAGAAATAGAAAGTTTTCTTGTATCTAAAGCTCTTATGTGAGGTGCGTGATAGTTTTGAATCCTTAACTTAAATTTGTCCCTAAAATACTGTATTTAAGAATCTGTTTCACTAAGAAGAGAACGAGGAGTAATGTTTGTTTGACCTTCACCTTCAAATCGATTTTTTGTCAGACAAAAAATTGTTTTGCTTCTGAATGAGTTATTTAATTTGATACAAACAGTTTAAAGTGAGTTTGCTTATTTTTAACAAATTAGTTTTTGTCTAAGACATAAAAAAGACTTAACTAACATATGGGCTAATGTTTAAAAGATTATAATATAGGATCTTTTTAAACATGTTTTCAAATTCAATTTCCTTTGTATTTAATGAAATTGCACGCGATAATTGCATTCTTCTTTTTATCCACGTAAAAGTAAACTTAATCTGTATTTTAAACTAGTTAAAGCTTTAAAATTTTTTAAAATGACCAGACTTTAAATGTGTATCTAAATGATTGCGATGTTCAAATCAGGATATAAATCTAAGTAAATACATTTTTGTTATTTATTTTTAAGGTAATTCTAGTTGCTTTCTTATTTTTGCCTTTTAGAAATCAAACATTTTGTTTTAAAATACTCTTTGACTTATATTTGATTTAAATATTTGAAAGGTTATGGTAATTAGTCGGTGGTTTCAACGCAACATCAAGGTAGAAACTTAAATATGAATGCACTTTCTTGATTACTGGTTATTCATAATATAATTCTTGGTTCCTTGATATCTTATCACCTACAAGTCATAAATTTTAGTGTATAATACACAATTACAAATATCCAAAAAGGAACTATAGAAGAAAACTAAAATTCCTTGGTGATCTCAACGCTAGATCAAGATAGAAACTACTAATCTATTTTGTTTACCTATTTACGATATAATTAATTCATCTACAAGTCATAAATCTGAGTCAAAGTGTGTTTTAACACACTTTGAATTGAAAATATTTGAAAATTATGGCAATTACTTGGTGATTTCAACGCTAAGTCGAGATGGAAACTTCTAATCTAATATATTCTGTTGTCTACTTACGACATAATTCAAGTATTTTTATGCTTTCTCTAACATGTAAATTTCGATTTAAAATACACTGTGAGTTAGGCCTTATTTAAAAATTACAGGAATCGCTTGGTAATTTCAACGCTAAATCAAAATAACGAAGAAAAAGCACCAAGAAGTTACTTTTTCTTTTTCTATTTATTTTCGATTATAAATCTCTATTTTGGCTGTGTATCAATTACAGGTCCTAAATTTTCATTTAAAACATATTATGGCATAGAACTAGTAAAAATTATTTAATTGTTTGGTGATTTCAATGCTAAATCAAGAAGCAAACCATTAAAATATTTTTCCAAGTATACTTTTACCGTTTTCGCGTTTAAATCACGTCAGTTTTTTTACGAACGACTAACATCTAATAAATCTATCATTCAATGACGTCATAAACGCCTTTCCAATTTTCCCTAAATCGGTGTAGGCATAATATACAGCATCGATGCAAATGTAAAGTACCTATAATACCTCACCAGGTCGATCTTTGCTTGGTCGATTTCGTTTCTAAAGGGGAGATAATCTCGAATAATACATGTGTACGGAACGCGTTCACTAGAATCGAAACACCATCGAAGATAGAGCGTTGTACTCATGTCTGTTTGGGTGCGCCTATTTTCGACACCGGTTGAAAGACCTCCAAGTAGGCCGAGAGACTTTTCAAATTCGCTTTTATTAATTCGAAGTTGGTCTCTGGGCTACTACAGTCGACCCATACCTCTAAACACAGTCCGTACACAAGATACATACATGTGTATATCTTTGCCTATAATAAGAGGCTGCGTCTCGCAGACTTGTAGGTCGTTCAAGACACTTTTACGCGTTGATTTTCGTCTGGTAATCTTAAAAGTACACTTTCCATTTTTTTATAGCCCGAATCTTGCGGCATCGGAGTTTGACCGAAGAGAATCTTGTTGAAATGTCATCAGGTCGAACTATGTATAGCTACTAAAATAAATACATAAAGACGTATCCATTGGAAGTTACATATTAATGTACTGAATTCAAATATTCACTTAAAGAATAAAAACATTTATTAATTATTATAGTTAGATATTTATTTGTTTTAAATTTGGTTGGTAGTGGCATGACTCTTAGTTGTCTAAACAAGTTGCAACGTGGTACATTTAATATTGTCCGAATAGCTCTTTTTTGCAACTGGAATACTCTAATACTAACTAACACCCCAAAAATGTAAGGTCATGATTCGAAACACGTGTAGTAAGTGGGTCCTAATAACTTCGACACATTTTATGTTCCTTAATCGCCGGTATATTAGATAATACGCGTGTGATAACTTAGCATTATTTATATGATGTGTCAACCACCAAAAATCCTTATCTATACATACTCCGAGAAATCTTGTAGACGCAACTTGCTGAATCGATCGCTTATATTCATTTGTAACAGATGACAGCAGTGAGTCCCTTTTCTTCTGCTAGTTTATGAATACTATATTGACTACCAATACGCAAACCAATCAATAAGTTTGTTTGGTTTGCATATGGCCCCGGAAATCATCCAAGTTAGTGGTCGCGCCGACATATGCATGTGTCATCGTCTGCATACACAATAAAATCAACATCGTCGGTGTAGTTTGGTAGATCATTGATAAATACTAGAAAGAGCAGCGGTCCCAAAATCGATCCTTGCGGTACTCCCAGAGTTACGGGAAGTTGGGAAGAAACAGTGTTTATTGATAACTTAGGCTGTTATCTATCATATACAAATATGACGCAAGCCAAACGCGTGGAAGCTTCGTAAAAATAAATTATGATTTGTTAGGTCAAACGGTTTGGACAAGTCCATGAACAGTCCACGCTTTTGTATGTTACTATCCAAGTTACTATTTTTGTTTACTATAAATAATAGTAAGATTGAGTTGACTTTCCTTTTACGAAACTGTGTTGTCCAGAATATAAGATAGCTATCGTATTTTTTTCTAAGAAATTCTATGGAAAACAACGGTCTCAATAATTAACCGTCCACAAGATGGACATTGGCCGATAATTTGATATTAATTGAGATTCATCCTTGTTATAAACAGGAACTGTCTTACCTACCTTAAATGTGTCTGGAAAAATTCCTTCTTCCAAGGACCAGTTGAAGAGACTGTCGGTTAATATAAGCTTTCTTATGTGAGCACAAGCTTTAATGATCTTTAGATTTATTCCATCAGTACCCACCCAGTTTGCGCGTTGTAATATTTTAATAGTGTTATAAACTAAATCAGGGCTTACGCTGTCAATGAATATGGTAGGAGTGTCGTATAACAAATGTTACTTTGTAGTATTACTTGCTGATTTCAACGCTAGATGACACTATAATTCCAGTAGCTAACCCAGGTTTGCGGTATGCGTTATTGAAATTACATTTTTGTGTTTAGGTATAGAAAAAATGTAGACATTTCAAGGGGTTGGTGAAAATAATAAAAGCCGCATTTACAGAGGACGCTGACGACCTAAAACCATGTTTCATTACTTAATCTATCTAAAAAGATCTTATAGTTGTTATAGTCGTTGGAAGGTGATGTTGATTTTACATAATGCTTTGTATTGACAGACATTGATATAAATCATAATTCCCGAATTATCAGCTGTGCAGTATGTAACTTATGTATCAAATACATAAGTTTGCGTAAAGAAAAATTGGTTAGTGCACTTCAAATACTAATTTGGTTATGAAGAAATACAAAACAAATCTAGTTTTTCTCCTAAAACAAAATTCCTTATAGAAAATCAAAAATATAGATCATTTTATTGCTTTAAATTTAAACTATTAAATGCATTTTCTTCCCATCTTATTTATATTCTTTATCTTAAATTATTCAAATGCTCCATTAGATGTTCTAATCTGCTTGATTGGCTCCGTGGTGATTAGATATAGTAGATTTGTGGAATTAAATTCTTTCATAAACAAAGGATCGTCATTTTAATTAATCTTCATTTACCAAATTTGCTATAAAGTATTTTTATTCTAAATCTTCTTCATTATTTTCTTAACCTCTCAATAAAGGTGGTTATTTACTGATATCAATGTCTACCTGTATTCTATTTCAAAGGAAATCCTTCAAATTGCTCCGTAAGAACATTTATGGTAATCTTTATCTACTATGCTATGTTCTTTTTCTAACACGTTCATAACGGCATTTGTTTATGAATCTATCCATTGGCAAATAGTTTTTTTCTCAATGAACATCCTTAAAATTTCTTCTAGGTTATATACGAATTTTTTGAGCAGACCCAACATCAGGTAATCAAATAAATTCCTTCCTTCCAAATTCTTTAGCTTCGTTTCCTTGATTTGCTTGATGTGAATGCAACATCTTCGACATTTCCAATTGATTATGAATCCTAATTTGTTTGATTAACTTCTTGATAACACATATTCCGAATTCGAATCTATTGTGAAAACATATTTTTTTATTTCCAGCACGTTTTTAGGTCTTTAAAGGAATTTAAAAGAATTTCTTTTAACACTATATTTACTTATTTTAAAATTCAATCAAAATAAAGCTTTGTTAAGAAATTACATTTAAAAGCAGTTGTACAAAGTACGTTTCTTTATATTAATAAAACGCCTTGTAAACACGCCCAGCCACATAGCAGGATGTTTGATAGCTTTTTGTTTACATCAGTGTAATGTTACGGTTAGGTATGTAGTGCACACAATTCTATTAGCAAGTGGAGCAAGACGTATTAATCTGACGATATCTAAATATCGCATTACTAGTTTATCTAACGAATTCAATAACGTTAAACATAAAGAATATATGGTCACATATCGTATCAACTATTACTGTGACATAACAGAATTCCGACAAATCAAAAAGAAGTATATTTAGCAGCACGGACAATTTTATTAACACGATTTACTATAATACAGACAGACCGTTGTTCAATTAACATGAAATTCTATTACCTGCGTAAAATGGCGTCATTAAATAACCATTTAATTAATTGTCAAAGCAGGTGGAATATTACGTAATATATATTGTGGCATTTACCTTGGTAAATTTTAGTATAACTTCTTTCTCTCTATTTTACAGCGTTCGCGCAGGACAGCTTCAAATGTCCCGACGATTTCGGCTTCTACCCGCATCCCGTGTCCTGCGACAAATATTGGAAATGCGATAACAACGCCGCAGAACTGAAGACGTGCGGTAACGGTTTGGCATTCGACGCCAGCGATTCGAAATACCTCACCGAGAACTGTGATTATATCCACAACGTCGATTGTGGCGAAAGGACGCAACTAGGTATGAGAATATGGTCGATAATGGTGTTAAGCGAATAGGGTTTTAGGTTATATCGTTGAAATGATGTCAAACGTCAAAATTGACGCGGTTACAGTAATGTCAAAAGATGTTATGACACGAGCAACTGTTGATAATAGAGGGATTTGCAGATATGGTGCCGAAAAGCACGGTTGATAACTTTGAGAAGATAAAATTAACTTGAATGATGTATTAGTTGTCAAATGTCAATATTAACGTACATGTCAAAAAATATATATACTTAACTAATTACTAACAATAACTTTCAGTAAACTCTCCAAAATAATTACAGATAAAGAAACAAAGGAATGTATTTGACAACTTTATAAAGCTAAAGTTTTCTGTATAGTATTGAATATGTGACATATTTAATTTAAATTTCTTTTACAATTCAATAATAAGATATTTTGTAATATTTAGGGCTTAGTCGGATAATGTACCTGTCAAATGTCAAAATTACCAGATAAACTAGAAAAAAAACTTATAACCAAAATTACTAATAATGTGTTTCATTAAATTCTCTAAAATAGAGGCAGATAAAGTAACAAAGTTGTTTGACAACTCTAAAAACGATCAAATTCAGTATATTGAATATATGACATGTTTATATATTTTGAATTTTCTTTACAACTAGATAGAATTATAAAATAGTATTTTATAATATTTGGTAGTTGGTAAAATTGGAATATAATAATGCAGTTATTAAATGTCAAAATTTATGGTTAAAACGTCAGAGAGAAATTGTAACCAATCACTAAATTATACTAAATGTTCTGTGGTAATGACAGATACAGGAACATATTTTTTAACCTTAAAAATGATAAAATTCAGTATATAATTTTGGATGTATGACAATATGGTTCTGGCAACGAAACAGTCGACTTTTGACAGCTTTAATGTTGAAATCATACCAACACAACCAAACACAACTTTAGATCTAGCAAATGCATAGTACTGTCAAATTTAGTAACATTTCGTCCGCGTAGGATTTTTTCAATTACAGCGTTGCCAGTTGCATATATAATGTAAGTTGTCAAAGCACTTATTTGACATTTGTCGTTTTGACGTTCTAATTAGTGTTGATAGTTTTCGTATTTTTTTATAACCATAACCTATTTATATACATCTGTCAAACAATATGTTTTGCAAATGTCAAATTCCGTTGTTTAAATGCGTTTAATTTGAGTATTTATATTTGGCTTTCTTTTACAAATAGACAGGATAATAAAACAGTTTTTATGATATTTAAGATTTGGTCAAATTCGTATCTGATAATAAAGTTGTGAAATGTCACAATTAACGAAAAAACGTCAGAAAAATCATTAACCACAATAGATTTGATTAAATCATCTAAAAGAATGATAGATAAACTAATAAAAGAGCATTTTCGATCATTTTAAAAAGGTAAAAAATAATGTTTTATAATATTTAGAGGTTAGTCAAATCGGTGTATAACAATGTAGTTGTCAAACATCAAAATTAACAGATGAAACGTCGGAAACAAATATAACCAACCCCTAATAATAAATTTTAAAGTTCTCGGAAATAATGACAGATAAAGTAACTAAGAACACATCTGACAAGTTTAAAAAGATAAAATTCTCTACAGCATTGAATGTGTGACGTATTTAATTAAATTTTACTTCGTAATCGCACAGAACCTCCAATTTCAACACCACACTGCGAGCGTTTATACGGTATCTTTGCCGACGAGACCAAATGTGACGTCTTCTGGAATTGTTGGAACGGCGAAGCTTCCAGGTACCAATGTTCGCCCGGATTAGCCTACGATCGTGAAGCTAGAGTTTGTATGTGGGCCGATCAAGTTCCGGAATGCAAAAACGAAGGTTGGTACACGATTTACAATAAGAACTAGCTGTGCCTGGTCATGCGTTGCAGCGGCCCAGTCCGGTTAAATTGAAAAGAAAAAAAAAACGTTGCGTCAAAATTTCAAAGCACGAAGAACTTTCGAAGATTTAAGATTTTATTTATATAGATAACAACATCTCGACGATGTGTGATAGACTTCGAAACTCATTTACGGTAAAATCGATTAGCGAAGATGTTAAAGTTATCGTCGTTTGCAGAAGTAGCTGGAGGTTTCTCGTGCCCCGCACCAGGGGAAGTCAGCAATTCCGGTTCCTTCTCGCGTCACGCTCATCCGGACGATTGTCGCAAATACTACATCTGCTTAGAAGGTGTCGCCAGAGAGTACGGTTGCCCCATCGGTACCGTCTTCAAAATCGGCGATGGTGAGGGCACCGGAAACTGCGAGGATCCGGAAGACGTACCTGGATGGTAAGTTTATATTTTTGCTAATTTACCCATAATTATGGCAGAAAATTTAAGGTGAAAGCATTTACGAGCAAATATATGTTGCAACCAAAAATTTTCTGCTTGCAGTAGTAGTTGAAATGGTCCCTTTTGCGCTTCAGATGCTATGTATAGTAGATTTGGATTCGCTGATAAAAGGGAATTTGTTAAGTCAACCAATAATCAATCATTTTTATATGGATTTACGGATTTCTTATTTGAATTCACCTAAAAATGATCAACACTTCGATTGCTGGTTGATTTAACAAAATTCTTTCTCTCAGTGTTGTTGCAAATGCTGAAAACCGAAGCAATTCCTTGTATTTATCATGCTAAGCTTTTATAAAACACAAATTAACCAAAAGATATTTTTATGAGAGTATTTAGAGTTTGAAACCCTTTTTTTCTTGTATTTGTCCAATTGTATCCAATATACATACATAAAATAGTAAAATAACGGCATGATTATAAGGAGAACGTTGTCTAAAATGGCACCAATTTCAAAACTTGAATATTAGGACAAAATAAATTTAATTTTGATTTTGAAATGTCATTCTGAACACAATTGGTGTTTCCTTTTTATAAATTTCCACGGCACCTTATTAAGAGAATTCTTGTCAAAAGAAGGCGCCAAATTCAAATTTAAATATTAGGACAAAAATAAATGTAACGCCAGTTTTATCATTGCGAATATGCCGTTATTTGTACCTGACTAAATTCCGTTATAAATGCTAATAATTTTACTTAAAATAAACGCTTGCAGATTGAAATTCCATCATTACATAATACATTTTCATTCTACCTGACATATAAATACAGTCACTTCTATTGAAGTAAACATATACATATATATTAATACTTGCTTCTGAATAACATTTTTAATACTAACGCAATGTATGTATTTGTAACATAAGCCTCTATGCACGAGCAACTTGTATATATGACGTGCAATAATATATTATTAATTTTATGCATCTGGTTTGGTTATAAGTTTATCGCCGACAACACTGTTTGCATGCACTTTCTCTCATTGCTATATTCGTGTCTCTTTCCTTCGCACACGGCAATAACCGGCGCGATATTTCACTCTTCTAATATAAACTCAAACGCAGTATTATTAATTCATCTTTTTCCTTGCGTAAAATTTTCTTTTCCCAAGGGAAAACGTATTTGTACCGCTCATAATAAATACAATTATATTAGGCAAAAGCGTATCGTTTCGACGTTCGATTTCGTTTTTTTGACATCTTCCCACGCGTCAAAATCAATCCGAAAAATGTCCTCCACAACCCGTTCTGTACCGAAGCTTGTTTATTTATGCGTTTATACGTTTTGAATCATTTCTCTTTACCGCCAATTTATCTTAGGAAGGAGCTTCGATGAAACTGTTTGGGATTGATAGCGAACAATTCCCTATCTCTTTTCCTGGATATATTTACAATTGGGAAAAATAAAATGTCGAAATGTAAAAATCGACAATTGACAGATAATTAAATCGTTGCCAACAGCCGAGGTTAATTATTGGAAAGTTAAATCGATTGAGGTTGGTAACGAAAAATCCCATATGTTTCTATCTATTTTTATGTCATTTCTCCAATTGCGAAAACGTAAAACGTCACGTATGACGCAAATGACAGGTAATCATCTACGCACGAGTATCTTGGTTGAAGCTGGTAACGAAAAATTCCCGATGTTTTTAGTTATTTTTATGTTGTTTCTGGAAGTGGTGTCACATACGGGAAAATATAAACGTCAAATGCAATTATTGACAATTTACAATTTGACAGTTCGTTGAGTTTTACCAATCTATTAGTTGACATTGAAATTCCCTATACTCTATACGAGAACTAACTATGTTTGTTTGGCTCTTCACGCATTTTATTTTATTATTTGGAAATTCCATCTTTTATCCTTGTTTTTGTTTTGATATAAAGGTTTCATGGCGTCAATTATAAGAATGTTGATTTTGAAAATGAGTCGTACAAAATGGAACTAACAAATTGACGTTCCACTACTGGCTCTTCAATTATCATTACCTTTAACATCATTTCTCAAACAAAAAAGAAGCGCAACATCGACGCCTCCTTTTCTAGAAATACAAAAGACCCATCTTCACAATCGATTGCTTCTTAATAGTTCGTTTAAGAAATAGAGTCATACCCCCTCCATAAATACCCCAAAAACGCACACACACACACACACATGTTGTAAATATAGCATCACTTCAACATAACCTGGAACGCAAAACAAAAATCTAAAAATGCTAAACTCCCTTCGCAGCGAGGATTATTACGGGGACTTGGACCTGAAGAGCATCAGGAAGAGCGAATTGTTAGCCGGTCTTCAGAGCAGTTCCTCGCGGGCCTCCAACTCACCCCCCAAGCCCGGTAAACCGAGACCAGCGCCCTCTTCACGTAACGAACCGTCCGAGTAACTTGGTGCGTTGCCCCTAAACCAAAATAAATTCAAAATTTCATCGACGGGGGAGAAAGATACAAACAACAATCCCCCTAAATAGAGGAACAAACAAATAAGAGACGTTATAATCAATACACCCTGTATACAGTCTATACCGGGCGATCGATCAGCCTCGAATATAGACGCCGGAAGCTTGTACCTAGATATTTAATTTTAATTATAATTTGTTACAGTAATTTAGTCGAATATTCCGGCGTCTGTTTACGGCTAATCGATCGTTCGTATTTGTCCCCACGCCCCTGTATAATAGCAGCACTCTTTTTTGTATTATGATTATTATTGTAAACGAACGAAAAAACAGTGGATCATTTCAGTTATATAAAAGTAATTTTTTCAACATTACGATGCGGTACAAAAATACTATTATTACCTACTATATTTTTTTTAAATAAAGTTTCTACTTACGAAAAAAATAACCTAAGTGTTTTCTTCCACTATCCCTTCAACCTATTTTTTAATATAATTTCTGTTACTTTTTCATAAATTTTCTTAGCACTATTTTCATCTTATTATGTATATATTTACGATTAACTCATAACAATATTCGGTTGTGGTTAAAACGTGTTTCAGTTCTACGATAAATTAAACTTTCTCCTAATATAAAATCAATTTCACTAACTAATCAACTAGATATCTTTTTTAAGGCCGATATAAATAAATTCAAATATAACAGCTCTGCAATACCAACAGATTACGAGGGTTAGAACTGGTTTGTTACCATAACAGACGGTAATACTGCCACCTTCTTACCGCTGTCAAAAAATCCGAATTGAAATTAGCCGTGTTAAGTAAATACCAACCTAATCCCCTTCTTTCAGTTTTCTTAATTTGACCTTTGTTTAAATAAAATTCAGTTACAGATATCATTAATAACCAAACTATTGCTTACAGTGAAGATTATTACAAAGACGTAGACCTGAAGGCTTTGAAGAAACTAGGTTATTAGAATGGCCGTTGTGTTATAGATGGATCACCGCCGCTCATCGTTGCTCATAGTATCGTTTCCTTTCGTTCACCTCAAATAATAAGAAGATTTAGAACATCTTCGACGAAGTATTTTAAACGACATCTCTTTCAACATGCCAATCTACTTTTATTTATGTATGTAGTTAGATTATAATTTTAGCTGTAATGTTTTGTTTAACGAAGTATTATTAATTGATTATTATTATTGTTACATAAAAAAGTAATAAATTTTTGTAAAAAATACCACTAAAACAGTAGTTTTAATAACATTTCTTAAATGGATGTTTTTTGCATAACCTTAGAAAAATAATAATTACTACAGAAATTGAAAAGGACCTAGACTCCTATATATAACAATATACTTGCAGTCGCAAGTCGACCCCTTGCGTCAACAATTTTTGTATGATTTTAGAATCACATAAAAGAAGAGCACAGTTGTGTAATATCTATTAGCATTTTTTAAATATCACGCTAGATTTTAAGTTGGCAACAACCTAGCGGAAAAGTCAAGAACTAAGATATAGAGAATAAAATAGTTGTTTTATTATGAACGAAATGTATCTTGATAATCCCTTGTATTGCTAAACGTCCTAGAAATAAAACAGTGTTGTCCTTCGAAATTACGTTTATTGCATATAACATCCAACATTACAAGTGGCTCCATCTTTCCAATCAAACATAAATTCGCTTCGATGTTGCCTAATATGAACTCTGGATGGCACGCTAAACATTTTTCAATATAATTCGTAATTAGGTTTGTTCAATTTGGTCACAGTATTATGCAAAATGCAAATCAACCACATGCACAAGCACAGTATGTATTTATATTTCGTTCGAAAATAGATTTCTTTGAACAGAAAATAATGACTTCATGCGTTTATCCACAGACAAGAGGTGAGTTAGAGTATTTGTGACAGAGTGAGAGTGGATTTTCTTGGAGTGGGAGTGGAGTGAGATAAGGAGTGGATAGAGTTTTTAATATAAACGAACGGTATAGAGTGTTTTCTTTCAACCATCTATCTAACCTCAAAAATATTTAGTG
>JARFOC010001231.1:230487-250723 GCA_031763485.1 Osmoderma eremita | reverse complement strand
AAAATAAGAGAGTACTCATATTAGCCGAAGCATTAACGAAATTTATTTAATCATTGTATTGTAAGAGTACCGTTACAGTATCAATTAGGGAATATCTATAAGGAATGTTCATTTAACTTTCAAAAATCAGTACATGTTTAATGGTGTTTTATCAGAGAAAAGATTTCGGCGAACTAGAAAAACAATAAACAAAATATGTTAAATAGATAATTATATACAGGCTGATGCATTAGCTAGTTCGATATCCGTTATCATATAAGATATCAAAAAAAGTTATTTACGAAAATTGTAGATAGTCTTAAACTTAACATTTTAAAATTGTTTTCATATATATAGGCTGTGCCATATCACCAAGATGAACCACCGGTCTCAAGGCCGTGAATGAGGCACTCCTTCATTCACGGCAATGAGACAGCCGCGGGCTGTTTCCAGGCTTCATGTCATCCGCATGGGCCTGTACCTTCCAAATACAATGGGAGCGGCTAATAAACTGACCCTAATCTGACCACTGGTCAGATTAGGGACAGTTTATTTGCCGATCCTATTGTATTTAGAATAGTTTTGCAGCTCCAGATCAGTTTAGAGTTATATTTGTGCGCCTCCAATGTTTCCAATTCCGCCTGGGTGTCAGTTGTCGGAGATAACCGTGTCTAGCAGCTGATTTGTCCAGAACAGAGGCGAAATGTTTTTAATCTGGTTTCTCTTTCCGTCGCGATTCGCGGACCCATATTGATTAAAACTTTTCTACCTAGTTTGGGGAATACTATCCCCTCTCAATGTTTATGACACATTATTTTGACACCCTGTAGATAATACAGGGTAATATATGAATATTTGAAATAGCTAACTAAAGATATATGCGTATCCTGATTTCTCCAGTAAAAGTAGTATCAGCGGCGCAACCATTTAGTACGAATAAATCCACCTTTCGCACAAGACAAATTCGCGTTTTCTTTAGATAATAGTAGAAACTCCTACATTTAAAAAGAAAACGAGAAAACTTTTTATTACACGTTTCTTTGAGTTAAGTTTTGGGCCGCTTTAAAGGCATCCTCTGTCAAATAAGTAGTAGAGCACGCAACAAAATACACCAAAGAGAAGAAGAACTGTGAAATTAAGGAATGTCGAGTTGCCAACGGACGAATATTACCTACCTGTAAAATGGCATGGAAAATGTGATATCCCTTCATTCAATAGAAGCATCAGGAACTGTATATCCTGTATTTAATGAGAATATCTTTGGTAGAAAAATGCGGTAGAAAAAGGTAAAAGTTCTAAAGCTGTAAAGCTATTTTAAAAAATAATCAGCAACGATATTTAGGTCACTTAATATAAAAGCAAGGAAAACGTAATAGAGCGTTGTTAAGAGGATTATTAGGTAGCCTTTCATGGGTTAGAGTTTCTGAAAACTTTTAGTTCGTTAATTATGAAAGTCCTACAAATACGAAGCATCGTATGCGAAATTATCGATTCTCTTACTACAGTGGCTGTTCTATTACTAATCCTCCTGCCATTCTCTTTCCTAACATTAATGTGTTTCAAATTACTCTGTAAAGTTTATATGCCAAAACTTTTCAGAAAATTCATTAACAATGAAAAAAAATTAAATTTGAGATCTTGCACCTTATGTATCCTGTAACCCGTACATGTAATTAGAACTAAAAAAATACATTTATCCTTATTTAGATAGATTTAATAGTCGACTATGAAAATCTAATTCGGAATCTTCCCAGGATTGTGACTCAATTTCGATAAAATGGAGCCGTTTGCAAGGGCAAATCATTGGGTCGTCTATCTGTTATGGCAAGAGATGTAGTATCTTTACTGATGTAGTAGGTGTAAACATCAAAAGTGCCAACAATTATTAACCGTAAAGAATGCCATTATAGGCGCCTGGTTTATTACTGGAATCACCATACTAGCAAAAGCAATGAAAGGGATACAAGCATTAAAGACTTTCATCGCTAAAGCGTCGCCGATCTTATTGCGAAATGTCCGAGCCACTTGCTTGCGCCACGACATACCCCATCTGGGGGACACCGGTCAAACACAAGCCATCGAGACAAATGCAATAGAGCCAGTTATGTAGTACGCTTCATCTAGCTCGGACAGTGCATGGACTGTCAGTCCCACCAGATGGACCGCGTATGTTGTGATTTCAGGAACGACTTAACCATGACGTAACATAAGATACATCAAAAGTGCCAAAAACAATTAACCATAAAAAATGCCATTATAGGCGCCTGGTTTATTGCTAGAATCACCATACTAGCAAAAGCAAAAGGGGTACAAGCATTCGTCTTTAATGCAATCATTCTTCCTTGTTACCTATAGGTTCATCATATGCAACTACAAGTACCGTTGTTAAACCGAAATTGCATTATCATCCGTACAAGAGGAAAAACGTGTTGTGTACTGCTAATGGTTTAAATTTAAATTTAAGGAAGGATAACATGTTGGATGTAGCCTTCTTTTCAGATGAGGGATGGTTTCATTTGTGGTTATATAAATTGACAAAATTTTAGGATATGGTTGCCCAAGAACCCGCATTTGTTTCACGAAACTCCATTGCATCCTATAAGAATAGTAGTGTGAATTGCGATATCCAAGAAACGAATCATTCGTCCTATTTTCTTTCAGCAAACTGTTACTGGTGTACGAACTTGTAACATCCTAAAAGAGTTCGTACGATGATGAATTGAGAGCAGGTTATTTTTAATACGACAATACTAGTGCTCATCCAGCTTATGAAACAAGGGAATACGTTCGACAATTTTATGATGATCGTGTTATTAGGTTTACAATATGACCTCCTAAATCACTAAATTTAAGTCTACCTGATTATTTTTTTGTAGTTAAAGAATGTTAATCGCATACACTAGACGAATGACAGGAGGCAATGAGAGCAGCAGTTGATAACGTAAAGTTGGACAATTATATGATAACACGAAAAGAAGATTCTTGATTGAATAGCAATGGAGCACATTTCGAACAACAACTTTGAAGTGGGTAGTAACAATGGTGACTGTGGTGTAAGTATTTCGTATTTCGGCAACTATGTTACCATCCACAGTAGAATCTACAAAGGAAAATTATGTTAGACGCAATACCCTGGAACATATGCATTGCACCAGATCACACTTGAATGGCACTAAGTGTTGTTCAAGTATTTAAAGTGTTATGCCACCATTTTTTGGATAAGTAATACCTCGGTTTTACTTCATAAAAAATGTTTTCCTTACAGTATTGCTTCGATTCATATTTATATTTCTCGTATACAGTTATAAAGATAAATATTCTAGCTTTCATTCCATTTGATTGCTTGCTTTATATGTTCATATATCATTTCGAAAATAAGCTTTGTAATCCAACGCACCGCTAAGTTTGCCACAATGGTAACTTTATTTACAATTTATGTTGACAACTACAATGAAGTAGAGCAACATATTCATAGCTAGTGCATACATTATGAGCTCCTAAATGGAAATAATGCACAGGGCACTAAAACTAGCTGCAAACAATGAAAAAAAAATGCCTAATATGTGAATATAAACATTATGGAGTATTGAAATGCATCTGCACAAATTATGATTACTAAAACTTAAGAATTCAACAACCTCTGTTGTATGTTAAAATAAGTCTTGAATCTTGATTTTTCCAACAATTACTTTTATGACAAAATACTAATAAGACAATATGTCCATATTTTTTTTTAAATTGCACTTCTGTAGCGGTCGCTTTTGTATTAAGGATGTATTTTAAACTTCAAAATACCTATAAAGCTCATCGTGTTTTCAAAGAAAATTTAAAGGTAAGGTGACTTTTTTAGGAGATAGGAAAACCCATGTTTATAATTATACAAAAATCGGTATCGTATACTTCAATGATAAAGTGTATGCTTTGTGTGCATAATGTATACCAGAATCCACAACCACTTAGTATTTAATTTCAAGGCGGTGTTGAATATCAAATACGAACTAGAACCGCTAAATGATCGTTTGGGGGTTCACGCTATACAAATCTGAACGCGGGCGTGTATCGGACGAGCTTAAATTCATTTAAGAAAGACTACGCCATTTCGTGCCTATAATTGAAATAATCACTGCAGATATAGGTTATTCAAGAATAAACTTCGTACTTAATTCTTTAGCATTGTAAATTATTGCATGCATAAAGAAACATCTAATGTAAGGGAATACGCAGAGTACGGCAGTATTCTGCGCTTGCTTGTGCGAGAATGCCCTTGGCGTTCGTGTGGTCAGGCTACCAATGACTTATGGTTAGAGAGTGGAAAATATGCATTTAGCTATGCATTCATTTAGAAACTAATAGAAAATTAATAAACACTTTTTTTCAATTTTAAATCTATATACGTAGGTATATAAAATTTATTTTTATTCTCAAAGTAAAAATACATAATAAATTAGACATATGCATATAATTAACATATATTCGAATGGTAACTAAAACCTATTATAAATATGCTAATTACATCGTTGCATTTCTTTAAACTTGTTATGTTCCTAACCCACAATATATTACCAATTGCTTGCCTTCCATTCTAACAATATTTACTCCTTGTAATCAAATTGACCTGCTCTGTTAGATAATAGAAACATTACTATTAAGT
The DNA here is from genome assembly GCA_031763485.1 of Osmoderma eremita. Taxonomy (NCBI): domain Eukaryota; kingdom Metazoa; phylum Arthropoda; class Insecta; order Coleoptera; family Scarabaeidae; genus Osmoderma; species Osmoderma eremita. The sequence continues at coordinate 246,093 of JARFOC010001231.1, read as the reverse complement.
GAATTGTTACGGTCAAGTGAGCCTGACGAAGTACGCTTAATGAGTCGGAACGATTTGGTAGTATATATAGACATAGATTATAAGCCGGGAAGTAGTGTTATTCAATATATATTGCATAATGTTTTACTTTAGCCGCAATAATATAAAACTTAGATTGCGCGAACTTTTGCTTTTCTCAATTTAGTGATGAGACTTTTTTATATTATTTACACCAAACCTAACTAAATGTATTACATACCATACATACATATTACATACACTGATTTATATAAGCGCATACGGTACAGTTTCATATTTACAAAGCTCTTGGAAACATCGATAACAGCAACGAAATCAATTTCTTTCAATAGCCGTAAAAAGACCTGCTTTAAAATTCATGGCAGAGTGTTGTTAAATGGGAGTGCAAGATTTAATAAGTTTGCGCGAGGCGAATCAGTTCTCCCCTAACAAAACTTGGGTATAAAGTAAGAAAACCGTTTGAAATTATCAGCTTTCTGATGCACTAAATCGCGTCACACCTTTAACAAGAAAATTGAATTTCCCGTAATAGTATTTTATAGCCCATATAAATAGGATGCCCTCCTATTTTAATCAATCAATATTAATATCTAATGAAAACTTTGATAAGATAAAGTTAATTAAAACTTTAACAACTTTTCCTTTGTAGAAACTAAATATAATTTTAATCTGATGGTACGACTTTTTAACTATTGACTAAATAAGAATACGGAAAACTAAAAGAGAACTTGACAACACCTCCTTCAGTATTATGATAAGGGCTACCTGCAGCTGTGGCATGGAAGCCACTGTATGCAAATGGGTAGACACCATGCTGCAATAATTCTCTTCGGAAAGAAGAGAAATCTAAGCAGCCTAAAACCTTTTGTGCTCTATAATGAAATAATGCAGGTTAATCAAGAAACCCTAGATTCCAAACTAATCTGGAATACGGATTTGGAGAGAATGATGAACATATGTAAGATGCCACTCACGATGGCTCGCAGAACATTAGGAAAATCATGGAGACGTAAACCACGCATGGCACATTGGCACGTTGGGACTTGGATGACAATGGGAGTCGCATGGATAGGAGCCCACGCGCTCTAAAAACATATGTACCGAATTTATCGATTTGTTGTGTGTGAAATTCCCTTTATTCTATATTGGTATCTTTGTTATATCTAAAAAAATACAAAATTTAATGCAATATGAAAGCTTGTAACATAAAGTACAGTTAAAAAAAAAATAGAAAAAGTTTCGTACTGAAAGTCTAAGTCCCTACTTTTTGCGAGTACTACAGTTAAAATGATAGTGTCCTATGACGTGCTCGAAGTTTTATTACGCTGCCATTTTCTACGGAACGACTTTGAGTAAGCGAAGTGTTAATTTTTTTAAAAGTGTTGAAAATTAAACGCCGAAACGAAACCTAAACTGAACGGAGGAAAGTTTCCAATTAAACGCGACCTTTGGTCGTCAGGATTATTTTATTCGTCAAACAGTAGAATTGGGAAAAAAGGGAAAGGCGCTCCAGTTGAACAATTAAATTTGACGTTTTGTGAAAGTGCCATTGTATAATCTTTTCACTTGACTTTTGTTCTTTTATTTTTTCTTCGGTGAATTGTTTTTCTTTTATATCTCTTAATTCGTGAAAATGTTAATACAGTAACATGATAAGTTGCATAAAATTACTGAAATATAATTTGATGAATTGATCCGTGGGACAGTAGATAATAGGGAAAAGAATAAAAATTTGAATGGCCCTGTGTAGGCAGGAAAAACTTAAAGGAAGTAACAAGGAAGATGTACAATCAAGCACGAAAACGAGGTTTAGAGAAATCGAAATATGTATATTGAAAAGGATATATATATACAACCTGTAAAGTATAAACAAGTAGGAAAGTCGGAAGGGCTCTACATTCACTACAATTCGCACAGCAGAGTGGTGCGCATTCTGTTCTGATATTGCATTGCGCAATAGGAAACAATAAGCGGATCCATATTTTAAAGGATAGTCAGGCGATACTTAGGGCACTATGGAACCTTAAAGTAACGTTACGACAGGCTTAGAAATGCATACTGAAACATAGTGTGCTCGCGTAACGCAATAAAGTTACTTTGTTGTGGGTGCCTAGACATTCGGGAATCATAGGTAATGCAAAGGCCGATGAGGTGGCGAAGATAGGGAGTGTCCAAAAATACAGTACGAGACCAGATACGAAAATGGGTCCAAGGACAATGTAAAGAACACTAGAAAAATACAACCAGGCAAAGTCATAGCAAAACCTTTATTAAGAAGCCATCAGTAAAGGAGACTAAAGACGAACTACTAAATCTTAGTAGGAATCACCTTCTTGAAGTAATAGATCTCCCGACAGGACACTGCGCAGTGAAAGGACACCCACAGAAAATTGGGGTTGTTATTGAGGGCCCAAACTGGAGACTGTGCGAATGGGCAATAGAGACTGCATACTACATCTTATGTGAATGCAAGGCCTTAGAGGCTAGAAGGTAGGCAATCATGAAAATGAACCCAGAAAACTATATAGACCAACCAGTCAAAGACCTGTACAGATTGGTACAGGGCACAAGGATTTGGGAATGGGTGGTATAATACATAAATACAAAATTGCCAGATAAATACAAAAAGCCAAGAGGCTGAAGTGTTTCCGGAAACTTATGTCAGACGGCTCTCATGAGGAAAGAAAAATCTGTTCTACCAAACTCAAACATCTAGCCGTTTCTTTTACTCTTTACTGAGCTTATTCGCAGCTGACAAGCATTCACTTTGCTTTTCGTTTGTCCGATATTCTCGCGGATACAATATACATCGTTGGTTTCTCGAAGGATCGCCAATCAATACGAGACGATCCAGTAACAGGTTAGTGATGATCATCAATTTAGATGTCCTTTTGAGGACATTGACACAACGCGGAGTCACCAGGAAATTAACCAGGTAAATATTATTCATGTCACCTCCGCCGGTAATGGAGGAATCTACACTCTTAGAGAATAAATAATACTCCAGTCCATCCGGTGGCAGATAATGGGACTAATTCTTGTTACCAGATAAGAAATATATTATTTTTAAATACATTGTAAAATTAGAAAACACTCTCCTACGTAACACTACACAAAACAAATAGGTATTTGGCAGATTTTTTAATCGGTGCTCTACCAGAAGAAGAAAAATAGATGTATATAAAATCTGAAGAACAAATACAAAATCGTCTAAGGAGAAGAAAGGAAGCCGGATAATTGAAGTTTAGGAAGAGAGAGGATTGGAAAAATCGATCTGGAAGAGAGAACATGTTAGATACATATAAACATTACTAGGATAGTTAGGGTATTTACAAATTCAAATTAAAATATTATCAAAATTCCTTCTATTTCTAGTATATAATAACTTATTTACAAAATTCACTACGATTTTAATATTCGTAATTTAATTTTCATCTATATCATAATTTCCATCTATTTAATTTCCTACTTGTCATATTATTTTTAAAAATAAAAGTAAAAATACCCGTACCACCTTGATAAGCGAAGAACTCGAGACACGTATCTCGGTAACTAACATTGAGTGTTATTCAAATGATGTCCTGTGTGGTGCTTATCTCCCCGGAGTGCTACGTCTAATATTATTTTCCTTCGTAGATTCTGCCGAGGATGGCAACTTAGTTGCCGAAATATGTATCTGGAGTTCTTCACTCCTCAAGGTGGTAAGAGTATTTTTATTTCCATTTTTACTATTTTAAGCCACCGTATCCTATTATTTTATATATCATTTACGTCAATCTGATATAATACAAGGAACCGCGCTATCATTAATGAGAAATTTGAAATCATATACACAGTTGTCACATTTTAACATTTACAATAATTAGAAATCTCATATGACATACATGCAATACATGTGTGGAGAAAGATTTTAATCTGTATTAATAAATGCTAATAGGTATCAGTTATAACAAAATTCTATGAATTCCAGAAGGAAATATTCCAAAAAGAAATTATGAATTTGCCTGATATATATGATTATTATTGTGCTAAACATAATAAGCTGTTGTATTACTTCATGGCGAATATATTTATGCTAACAAAACTTTTACAATAGAAACATACATATAATAAGATTCAACTCAACAACAAAAAAGTACACGAAATAAAGTATTTAATGAAAATGTTGTTAACTGTACAGTATAAACTTTACATTATATTGCATGCTACTTTCAGATATTCGTATAAGGATCAATTTGCCTTTGACGTAGCCGATATTTCATATACTTTATGACTCGCTACTTTTAGCGGTAAAACATTGATCGTCCCCCGTAATATGTATGCCTAGCTCTTTCCGTGTCTAAAATAAGTTTTTGAAATGGGCGTTGTAAACCGCATTCTATGTCTCAACCCAAATACTATATAATTGCTTAGATATATCATATGTAACGGAAGTGACTAGAACCAATCCAACAAATATAAATATCGTAGGAATAAGCACAGTTATCACCTGCTAAGAGAACTCTATTGCCAACCAGTAGAAAAAAATAAATAAATAGGTTATGGCTAAAAGGCCGTAAAACTGCAGAAAGCCACGGATGAATGGCGCCTGCCTCGAGATCCTATTCTCACCGAATATATTAATTACTACATACTAATTATTCTGTCTGTAATATGAGTAGATTTTAAAAATGCAAAAATGAATGAAATATATATATATTTCTGAAGCTAGCAACATTTGCTACTTAACTATATTAAAGCAACTTTCAATTAAACGAAAATAAAGTTAGGTAAATTCCCGGAAATTATGAATAATAAAAAATTATATTGGAAAATAGATATAGGTACATTTAAATTTGGATTTAACCATCGATTTAATCTCCAAAGACTATCACTGGCGTATACGTTATTACATTTCCCCGACTCTGTACACGACAGTAGGAAAAAACAATAGAAGACGAATTGATCGAAAAGCAAAATTGCATGAAGTAGAACAATACACAGCAATCCTTGATTTCCTTTTAATTCCACCCCGCAATGGTCACCTGCTATCGACATTCCGTTTAACACCCTATAATCAACTACCTATAATTAGATGTTTTGTAGTTTTTTTATTGTTATTTTTCATTTAATGAATTCTAATGCATGTTTCTTAACATAAATAGGCAGTTGGTTGAATAACAATCCAATTAAATTAAAACATGTAATTTGCGATAACGATTCTTATTACCACAAGACCTAACAATCATCTGTACTTGATATTCAAACTCCGCACTGTAATTGCACATTATTTCTTGAAATTGCTTTCGATTTATTTTCTCCTCGCCTTTCATTTTTTTCCTTCTCATTTTCAAGCAAATTTCACAGCAAATCGTAAATTACACGATGAAACTTCACGTCAGAAGAAACGAAACGGCCGGATACTCCCGTAATCTGCAATTTTATCAGTTCCGAAAGCAAAATCGCATCAAAATCGGTCGTCTCGGGCAATTTTATTCCGTGCACTTTACGCCTCCGAATTCCGGAGAATGAGGGAGTGAATTAAAAGAAAAACTATCGATACCGTAAATAATTTTTCGTCCTTACGAAAGTGTATTCTTAAAATATTTGTTATTAATATTACGAACACAATATATCGGATCATTCTTCAGCTCGCAACAAATTGATTATTTCGGGACATTAAACACACATACATGTCCCCAACCAGAAATAGTAAAACATATATAATTGAAAAGGTTGGAAGAGCACCAAGAGGTTACACTGACAAGTAGGGGAGATGAAGTGCAAGAAATAGCGCAGAGGATAGCCAAGGGAAGCAAAGCCGCAATTATGCTAGCAGGAATCCTTCGATCTAGAATCATATTTAGCTAAACCGCTAAATGCAGAATTTCTCAAACTGTAATACGACCAACAACTACCTATGCGTGTCAAACGTGGATAATGTATAAAAGACAGGATGACAGTCTTAGAGCATGGGAAAGAAAGATTTTAAGGATTTTTTTTTGTGGAATAAGGGTAGAGCAGGAATGGACAAGGCGGACAAACACGGTAATAATCGAAATATATAACAGCCCATCGATTATCCAGATAGTTAAAGCGCAAGGAGCCATATGGTTGGGACATATTGCAAGAATGGCAAGGGATAGATAGCCGAAGAGAACTCTAATGGGGAAAGAAGGTACCAGGAGAAGAAAAGGACGACCCAGAAGAAAGGCTACAGATGGTTAAGGAAAATCTGAGGACGGTTGAAGTGGAGACATGGCAACAGGACGCACAGGGATAATGAAGAATTTGGAAACCTAGGGCCAAAGGCTTATAGACTATATGTATATGTACAGCCTGTATGTATATGTACAGCCTATATGTATATATACATGTCCCCAATTAATCAATGTATTGTGGTGCTCCCCTCCCCACAGTTTTATAAATCTTTATTAATGTCGGAAATTATTAAACATACAAGAGAGTGTTGATAAATACGTAATCTATGAATTGTTACAATTTTAGGACATACAAATTTAGCATAACGTTCATAAAGTAATTCTAAGACCATTGCTTGGTCTGCAAAGCATTCCTCAACGAGCGTATGGGTCTCCGTTATTTCTCAAAAATCTTTTACTTTGTTTCGTGAGCTTTCGGAACAAAAATAGTATGATGACCGTTAATCCGAAAAACAGGGCGGGTGGTCAACCACTTCAAAACAAATTTCATCAATGTTTTGAAGTGCAATCAAGGACATGAAAAGACGCCCATTAACCTGCAACAAGAGAAAATCGTTGGTAACTTTCTGACATAATTTAGTCAGTAACGTAATTTAATATGCTCCCGTGATACTTCTTCCTAATAATCTATAAGAATTATCTATAAGAAAACTGAAGCAAGTATGTTGACAGCTGATTGTGAAACGCGGTATTTTTGGCTCGTGGATAACCAGAATCCCACCACTTATTTGGATTGCTCTTCAGTCTCTGAGTCGTAGTGATTAACACATGTTTCGTTTATAGTAACAAGCCAATCCAAAAAGTTTGACGAATCTTCTTCAAATCGTCGGCAATTTTCCTTCCACGTTACAACTCGAATTTGCTTCTTATCAGCATTCTAGCATGTCGGAATCCATTCGAGCAAAAGCCCAGGGCGGCTCATCTTTAACATCTAAGCCTATATTCCACAACCCAGTCTTCAATAGTGACATATGAAGAACACTGGCCACATAAGGTTGCTATCATAATATGAACAAAAATTTCTTTCAAAAATAAATACTTAACTGACAGAAACCCGATTTTCCAGCTTTTTCTCAGATATGCTGTTTTATCACCGTTCAAGCTATCGCACTTTCACAACTTATTTATAAAACGTCATAGTTGTAACCCTGGCAACCATATTCAATTTTGTCTACTTGAAAGTTTTCAGATATCAATGTATCTCTATAGAAATAGGATACTGTTTATGTAATTTTTAGACGTCTGAAAGTTGTGCTAGATTTTTAAGAAGCACAAAGAGTAAAAGTGTACTATTAAAATATTCTGAAGGTCGATTAAAGGTAATAATCCGAAATTACAATTACGCAGTTTTGAACTATGTCGTTGTACCGTTCGCATTCAAAGGAATACACGCTATACTAAAAAGGTATTACGTTCCCATTTAAACCGATATAATCCTCTTACTGATCTCCAAATTGGCGTTTCGGCCATTCAACCGAATAATCTCGCATTGAACTCTGTACAGTTTCATTTAAACATTCGCTACTCGTTGTCCGACAATACCAGAACTTATCTTTTATAGGAAACTTACTTGATTAAGTAACATGTACTAATATAATGCTATGCAATTCTTTTAGTAGTTTAACAATATCCAGAAATAATAGGTTTCTTCTTTGCAGTTATACTCTCATTATATTGTTGCTAGGCAATGACATGGGTAATTCTGCAAATTTCCTGAACAACATTATTTTTTCAATCTCTGATATCATAACCAATTTATATGCTCGAAAACTTTGTCTCAAAAAAGCAAAAAATGATAATAATATTTTCTTGTTAGCGTATTCAAGATTATACAAAAATTAAAAACACTATATGAAACTACAAAACCTATGCTGAATTTTATCATCATGTAAAATTAAACCAAAGTTGGTTTTTTTTATCAAAGTAAGCAAATAACTATGAAATTAGTTACGTATTGAGCAGCTTATTTCGTGGTCATTTACAGATTATCTCATTACGTACTGAAGACAGTCCTTGTGAATCTCATATTATTCCCAATCCTCTGTTCCATCAATTATTATGCGTCCACAACTGTTTACTTTAGTTTAGGAGGTCTCTTCGGCTCTAGTACTAGGGATCGCGTTCCCAATGTCGGAAAACAATTAATTATTGATTGTGTTGATGACATGGGTGGATTCCGCCTTCTCCAAAGGCCGTTTTGGCGAATTGCGAGAAGTGGAATAGACATAGCGATAACGTAACTTTCAAACCGGAAAAACTATCGCTATTGTGATACTAAAGATTGAATTAATTAATATCTGCAGTGCTGTATTTGAAAAAAAATAGATATTTAGAAGTTAGTAGATATTTGTAAGTACTAGTTCCTTTCTTTTGTATAGGTACACTTCAGGCAGCAATCATACTTCAATATTTGTGATTTCATACAGTTTTATTTTCTTAAATTTTACACAGGTAGAATATTAAGCAAGAAGGAATCAAATCTTATCTAGCTTGTTTAGATAAGTTTTAGATAAACTTTACATGTTTGCACTGATACTGATAACTTTTTCTAAATAGAATCTTTAATATTTTGGTAGGGAAGATAGGGTGCTTACGGTCTTGTGATTTTATTTTCAAGGGGTGATTAAACATCTTAACATAAGGTCATTAACGTAAAAGCATCTTAACAAAGTTGCATAATAAGAGAGATATTAATGTAAAAAAATTTATTGTGTTTGTCATGGAATCCACTTCATAATAATTTTACCAAAATGTAATGATACTTAAAACAATGAAGATGTAAATATAACAGCATAGACATAAAGAAATGCAATGTAACAGCAAACTAACTTATTTAAATGTCATCAATTGTAATTATTTTGTAATGTGTATCAAAGGCCATAAGAATACCATCAGTCATTAATCTATGTGGGATTCTGGATCGTTGTCAAGTTGAATTTGTCACTGAACTGGAAGAGTAAAGCAGTAAACTCAAAAATTTATAGTATATGATTTGGTTAAATCTATAAAATCTAAAATAATAGTATAAAAATATATGGGAAATTCAAATATAGTACTCATTTTATTATTTAAGATGAAAGTAAAAAAAGATGATCAAAATTGCATGCGGAAGGACCCTAACGACGCCTAGTAGACAGAAACTCCAGTCCGTCTTTATTGCTTGCACCCCTTTCTTTGCCTTTGCTTGGTCATTTCAACAATAAACCTGTAATGGCATTTTATGGGTTAGAGGGGTAATGGTATAATAGTATAATTATTCTTTAGACATATTTTAATTTTGTATAGGTATATTCATATATTTATGTATGTTTTCCAAAAAAGTGTCATATAAGTCTGCAATTTCTTTCTTGCACATGCAATCAAGTATTTTTCTTAATGTATTTGAGGTACTGAAGGTATATTGTTAGTTTATATTTTAATGGAGATATTAGACATTGCAGCCTTGAGGCCTATTGTATCACCCTGTATTAGGTGTGCGTAAGTGTGTTTTGCGTATGTGTGTGAAAGATATGCGTTGTTACTACCTCTCCTCGCCGTAAGAGGGCACTACTGTTAATTTAAGACTTGTTATCATTGACCGCGCTGCGATCGACTTAAAAATTCGATCACGGCATCTGAGATTCGAACCGTAGATTTCCCGACAGAAGCTCAGCGCTCATGCCACTGCGCTGCCCAGACCTGGAAGGTATATTATAAAAAAGATAGAAAGTAGGAAAAGCACGTAGTTAGTTGTAATTTTTATGTATTTTTTTCTTAAAGATTGTTTTAAAACAGAAGTGAAGTGTTATTTGAGTGAGGGAGACACAATCTACGTACATCGTTGAAGCAAATAAATATTGTTTCAACTATAAATATAACTTCGATATTCCATAGACACAAGTGTGTCACTAAATAGAACAAGAAAATCGATCCAAGTTAGGGATATTAGATTTACATAGATTTCCCTGTATGTACATACATAGTTATACCTTTCCAGACATGAGAATTATATAATTATGTGTGTTTAACGGCAAAATATTTAGAATTAATCAGAAAACGCGATATAAACATAGTATAAACGTATCAGCAATGAATGAGAAACAATTATTACAGAGGTATTAACAACCCCTTATAGACGAGCGGAAGCAGGAAGTAACAGCGTACACCGCAAATTATTCAGGGGGACTTGCACCTTTAGGTGAAACCATTCATTATCCGTTAACCCTCAATTTTAATATAGATTCCTGTTGCTTCTCGGCATTTAGAAATTGCTACCTGCCATGTCAGTGTCTAATAACTAAAAACCTGCCCACTAATCACCAAAAATAGCTTTCAATAATTGATAAAAAAAATATCTAAACGATTATCAAATTTTAGGATTGCAAAATGAGCGAAATAACTTTATTCAATTATATTATTGTCAAACGATATACTACTTACATTACAAAAGATTTTTCCCTTATATATACAGATAACCGTATATTCAACAAATGTTTATGGCTTTATGGCTAAGAGGGTGCGTATGGACGAAACACATGTAAAAATCTAGTCTACCTACTTTACCAGGGTAAACAACGAGGAATACATAAGATCTGTTTGGCCATTGAGCAAAGTATTATCGAAATTTATGTGTGATTGTATTTCAAGCGCTTCTAGCATATTTAATTTTTTGCCTTTGTCGCGGAAATGTAAAATTTCTTCGTTGTTTAATTCAGGTGGAATATGTTTGTATTCTAAGATTATTGGGGAGTCCAGCAAATAACAAATTATGATATCTAGTTCTTTATTTTATTTCCAATATTTCGTATCCATGTGGTATGCTTCATCAGTGTCAAAAGAGAGAAATAGCGAGAAAAATAGTGTGACTGGGTCAACGTAGTTACTTAACATCTAATGTATTTATGTACTGTACTCTCTGGCAATACGTACACAGAGATAATCACCGACGACCACCTCGAACATTCTCCTTAATCCAAAACTTTGACACAATTTCTCAAGTAATCGTGCACCATGTTAATTAATGTTTAGGATTCAAAGGTTCGAATTGGAAATGTAAACTCTGGCCGACTGAAGTTAAAATGGAAATTATTAGAGAATGGGGATTTGCAATTAATGAAACAACACTTGGATAGACACGTCTAATTAGAATCTAAAATTTAAATATTCTACATATATATATAACTGTCAGCAATTCAATCATTTAGTTCTAGTTAAATTCGTTATTGTGTTTGAAACTCTTAAATGATTATAATTAAGGCCACAAGTAACCTTCCAATGAAATCATAACAATGTTACCAGAATATTTTTTAAAGTACTTATACGGGATAATGTCCCCATAAAGAATATCGACTCTAAAGCTAAAAAAAAAAATGTAACTTACAACAGATTGACCAACGTATCGACAAGTTTAAATTTACGAAACAGAGGGTGTTGAATGAATTACCGTACTTGGTAAAGTTGCCAGAACTAAATAGAATAGAGATTTCAATTCAACATACTGATCAATCCTCTCAGATCAATGTGGAATAAAGGCTGATAATTATAGAAATATCTTTAACAAAGGTAAATATACTATTTTAAAGTCGACTAACAATAAGCCAAAAACGTTGCTACCTACGATAAGAACGTCAACAAAGCAGTGAAGCTCCTGTGTCAATTATTTGTAGGTAAGATGAGGTACGGAAATTTCATTTATGAACTAAAAGATATTTTTGATGGAGACGCTAACACAAGCTATGGTCTTCACTTCGAAACTAATTAAATGATTGAATTAAGTTCTGGTGAAGCTGAATATATATTTTAAACAAAGGAGGTGGAAGCAATTTCAAATGCTATTAGCACTAAAACAGCCCCTGTTCTAACAAGCCAAGAATTAAATTAATCTGTTATAAAACACAATTCAAACTCCAGCAAGTAATAACCCAAATACGTCACTCGCACAGATTCAAATATTTTGGAATTCGCGCGCTCCCAGAAACGTTTGACTTAAAAATCCTTTATATGTTTGATATAAGCACGTCATCCATCCTACTGAAACCATACTCTACAGATTCTAGGCCGATTGGCCAATATAGAGTCTTATGGGTTCATTTTTGGATTGCCAAAGATTGCCTTCTTCTTCTAGAATCCAAGGTATCACACAATACCTATGTAATATGCAGTCTCTATTCACCTTTTACACAGTTTGCAGTTTGCGTCCTTAATATCATCCCCAATTTTTCTGTAGGAGTCCTTTCAGTACACAATGTCCCGTTAGGAGACCTCCTATTAGAAAAGAGAAATATCGAAGTGATGAATTAAGCAAAAATAACCTAATTTATAATTCAAATTTATATTAACCGCTTCCACACATTGATAAAATACACTATCAATATAGTAGCTCAGATGTTAGGATGAGCTGAATCAAACTATTGTTTCGCGCCCACTGTGTCAATAAATACTTGACCTAGATAATCACATTATACGCGCGATTTGAATATCGGCAAGCCGAAGCATACTTTGTGTCGGTTTTAGTTCGTCGCAACTGCTATTAACGGCCGGTTGACATAATAAATTTCCGGCAGATACAAGTTTGCAGATTATTGTTTCCATAAAGCGCAAACCTCCAAAGAAATTGACCATACAACGATTTTTCTTATTGGAACAAAATCGGGTTGGGACCTTGTCACCTCCCCATACTGATCCTTTTCTAAGGTATTTCTGGTCAATCATTCTAAAATTTTAACAATTTTCTATACGTGTACATTATCGGTCTTATATGGGTATGTTTCCCTCTGTGAAATATCGATAATAATCATGAAGTGTAGCAGAAACTTAATAATCTAGATTAATTACGAGGGATGTCCGGTTACTAAGGTACGTTTGCGCGACACACCGCCTACGTCGCACAGTGATTCAGAATAGCATGTTCGCGATCAAAAACTGTAAAGCATTGACGATGGACCTTTGAAGCTGGGCTTTAGAAGCACAAGAAATTGGACACGACACTTTTAGCAGGATATTGGCGGATTTGACATTTCAAGGAAGTACATAACATTGTGTCACGCGAAATAACAAAATTTATTACTCAGTCGACACGTGCCGGTATGGAAAGCTACGGTTGTTAAGCAATAATTTTATTAAGGAAGTTATACCCCATATCACTAGTATCGGCGGAAGCAACGTATACAACGCCGATGAGAGTGGATTTAATCTGAAAATGCACTCGGGTCGTACCTTGGTAGTAGGCGTCAGAAGACTGTTTAGGAAGATAGTGTATAGAGTGTGAAAATGTACAATCTTTGCACTCTACAACACATAGTTATACAATTTTACCAGTCATTTCTGCAGGTGGACGCTTACTTTCGCCATTATTTTTAGTATTAAAGGAGTCTACGAATACGTTTGCACCTCGAGTTGTGCATCCATTGTTTATACCCGTAAATGCGTATATTTCTTCTTCGAGCTCAGCTAATAGATGTTTTCTCGCCGAATGCAGGATCAAAAAACCGAAATCGGGGGATTGGGCATAAAAAGAAAATGGTGTTGTTCTTATACCAAGGTACTCTTTCAGTCTATGCAATTTCATCGATGTGCGGGTTGTCGGTGTTCCCTTGTAACCTAAAAGAAGGCATAGGACAAAGAATAAGTAACCAGCCTCTCATATCTCTGCTGCACTTTTCCCTTATGCTTTTAGTAGACAATCACGACATAATGAAACAATACCAAAGCATTAGTTTAATTCTAATTAATCAATGTAAGCATTTTTACTATTTCGCCTTGAAAACTTATTGATAGTGCAGTGTCTCTTTAATTATATAAGTCGTATTCCGATTACTAACATTTGTACTGAACTATATTATTGATATACTATAGGTATTGCGTTAATAAATACATTATTTTCTTTTATCCTTTATGTGCATAGCAGCAATTCTAGTAGCTCATAAAACCAAAAAAAGATACGTAAACGGAATACACGAAAGCAATTTAATGGGGCATAGGTATCTAATTTTCTGTAATATTTATTATTCTTGGCTTCGCTGTTTCGCATCCCAGAGATCGTAAACGAGATAGGGAGGCTATGAATCATATATACGTATTATCTTTAAAAATATTCCCCGAATACTAACTATCTTTCGTTGCATTTTCCTCTCAAACGAATGCCGAAGTGGTTAATGAAGCGTAATATCTTCAAAGATTTAAACACCGGTAGGTTATTAACGTTGTGCACTGGCGAAAGTTTTTAGCGAACATTTTAAAATAACAACATAAACCTCCCCATATAAAACATATGAGATTTATCTTGGTTTGAATAGAAAAATGGTCAGTAATATGCGTCAGTATAATAACATGTGGCCTATAAGTCTCATCAGATCGTAATTTACTGTTGGCTAAATTTGCACTGCAATTATAAAAGAGCGGACATTTTGCGCTCTGCTGGCGTTTGTGGTCGGTGTCACCTGACCGACACCAGGTGACCGACTGCGCATGTTCGTGAAGTGCTTAGAATGTAGACTCTCTTTTTGGCCCCAAAGGTTTTAATAAAAGCATTACCATGTGATATCAAAGAACACGTTGATCGTGTAGGTGGTAGAAGATCTTTTCTATTTTTTAAGCTGCAAACAGTACGGTATAAAGAAGCAGTTTTACTTTACTTAATTTTGACAAATGCTGGAAATTTACTTCTCGGGTGCGTAGCTCACATGTGATTCATATCTAAATGAAATTCTTACGTGCAATAGAAATATGTGGCCTGCTAAACAAGTCTATGGGGTTATTCCGATAATACCGAATGATGATCGGTAGTCGACTTGATAATGGGAATCCACATATTGCCGAAACACGTGTCGTCCCGAATTAATTAATACTTTGTGCCGGAGGAGTAATCCGAACAGTGTGTTTATAAAACATTAGTAAATTAAAATAATAGAATAATAGAAGTGGCTTAAAATAGTAAAACTAAAAGTACTCTTACCATCTAGATGAGCGAAGAACTCCAGATACGTATTTCGGCAACTATGTTGCCACCCGCAGCAGAATCTATGAAGGAAAATAATGTTAGACGCGACACTCCGGGAGATATGCACCACACAGTAGACCACTTGAATAACACTGTCAGTGTTATTGGCAGTGTACATATATATATATATATAATCAACCCTCTCTACCCTAAGGTGTAAGGCAGGGGTTCCCAAAGTCTTTCTTAGACGGGCCAATTTAATATTACTAATATATAATATTTTTTGGCGGGCCAAGAAGAACGGAATAAAATCAAAACAATAACCACGATTTTTTAAATATAAACTAACCAATATTTTATTAATGTAGGTTAGGTATAGGATACGGTGGCTTAAGATAAATTTAAGTTAAAAAATACCCCTTACCACCTTGTTGAGTAAAGAACTCTGAATACGCATTTCGGCAACTAAGT
>JARFOC010001231.1:203578-220286 GCA_031763485.1 Osmoderma eremita | reverse complement strand
TTGTAACCGGTCATTTAGTTGTATGCCTTTCCTTTTCTTGGGGTTTTTTGGACTTGATAATGAACCAGTTTGTTGCTGCTGTTTTGCAGTTGACGCTAATAGACAGATAGGTACATTGCCGACGCCGACATATGTAAATAAGTTGCAACATAGCAATCGGAAGTGAAGATAGCGCTAATGACAGCAACTAAGGATAGTAAGACATAAAAGTTGATATTATATCCCATACTGCATACGGTGGTTGAGACGATCTATAGATACTACTAATAATTTAAGTGGAAGTTAGTGTTTATTTTAGAGAAATATAGAGTTTATTTAAGAATTTATGTACTTAGACGTTTTAAAAATGCAATTTTTTTAAATATCTTTTTCAACATTTTTTTTCTTACACAACGTTTCGCGTCCGTATGACCATCTTCAACCACAATTTCTTTAATTTTGAAGTTATCTGTAAGATGCCTTGTCAAAAAGGATTTTTATTATTTTTTCGTATGTTACTTAAAGTTAGAATTATTACTTTTCCAATTCACTTGGAATTTAAAAAATTGAAATAAAAAAACTTTAACAACATATTCAACATCACGCTAGATTGAGTTTCAAAAAAAATCAATTACCGACTCCATTGTATTCTAATTATACACTAAATCCCACTTAATATCGTTTTGTTTTTCGTACAGAAGGATTTCATTCAAATTGTATATTATTTCCTACAAAACCGTTATTTCGCTGCTTCAAACATTGTATAATCAATCATTGTTTTTGTTATTTATTTAATCGTACCGAAACCGGTGATAAAAAAAGATTTTTTAGAACAGAACATGTTGTTGATAGTTACTCGTAATAATATATTTTGATTTTTTTTTGATAAGCACATGAAGTGTTAAGCCGTATTTTTCCCCCCGCCCTTGCGATATCATTTTTTTACTAACAGAAACGAACCTGCTTGCAAACAGAAAAATGAAATAGGAAACTAGATCGCTTTAAAATGATTAATATTTAAAAAGAATTACCGATCTAATTTTCTATTATCGTTCTTGTGATTAAAACAAAAAATTAAAAAATAGACCCGCTGCTGCCAATTCATTTATCATTTTTTCAAATCAATTGTCTTTAATAAATAAGCTAAAGTCCTTTTATAGTAAGCGCTTTTGATGACTTAACACAAAGCTTTACTAGTAACGACCAGAAATTTTAGGTATTAAAAATGCCCGTTTTTTCAATTGTTATTGTTCTATATTATCAAGACTTGCTTTTGTTTTAATCTGTACTTTTTTATTTTTTGCTACAATATTTTTTTTCATTTTTTAAATACTTTTTCTATATATATTTATTTTTCAATTAACCCCACATTGAAATCATTAACAGAGGAAGAAAATATAAGAAAAATTATTATTATTATCATCAGACAATGCACCAGAAACAACTGACGCTTATTTTTGTACCATCATCGACATCTAGTGAGCTTGCAACTATACCCCACAACCTGCTATTTCACTACGGCATGGCTCTTCATGCTTACAAGTTACGAAAACTTAGGAGAATTTGAATGGCGCGCACTTTTGTATTTCATTCGTACAGAGCGCTATTTCTTTTTTCTATTTATCGAGATGCGAACGTTCCAAATCGCCTGATTAAATTAGTTAAAAGACGAGAATAACCATTTTTTTTTCATTATTCGATTTTACTGTGTGCGTAACTGGAATCGGAAACTGATATAAGTTAGAAGCGCCATGCTATATTATTTATTAATTAATCCCTGCATTTCCTCTTACACACACAAATACACACGTGAATATTTCGTAAAAACAAAATTGAAATTAAAAAAAGAATTCCATCTAACAATATAAATAACACCATTCGTAGTTTCCACCGTTACAAATAAACTTAATAAAATTTAGATCGAATAAGAAACAGGTTGATTGATCGTAGTCATTGCGATACCCAATCGGCCCTCGTGGTATCTTCTATTGTTTCAACGTTTAATTTTGATCAGATGATCATCAGACGATATTCTCGTACGCCACTGGCGGGTGACGCGGATTGCGATGGCGCATCGAATAAGGAATTATATTTATAAATTTTTTCCTATACGTACAAAATTTTAACCTGTTTTTTTATTTGATTTCAAAACTACATATTAAGAAAATCCATACATTTAAGAATATGTACTTATACTATATCATGTTTCAAATTCCGTAACTAAAATTAATTAATATTTAATAATTATTGTTCGGCTATATTAGGTTGAGCGAGTATACCTCAACCACCAATAAATATCGCTTTTCGAACTTACGTTTATTGGAATTTGGTAAGGAAGATCACGCGAGTAATTTTAAGTCATGCAGTTGGTATTAGTCCGAAACCTAAAACTGCCGAACAATAGATCCATTAGATATAATATTGATAGATACATCTAACGATATGTACATATAATAAAACAGAATATTCAACAATAAAATATTTATATTGTAGAGTTTAATAAATAGGAGAATTCCATTTTTTATAATTTAGAACAAACCTTGAAATTCAGTTGATAAAATTGATTAATTTCTTTTAATATTCAGACCAACACACAAGTACTTACAGAATAAATGCATATCCAATCGTTATTTGCCATAAGATTTGTATATACGCTGTATATATTTGTGTATACCACAGTCTGTAACAAATAGGGACCGCGCTATAACTACGCCCCTGATATGCAGCGCAAAATTCGCTTCTCTACTTATTTATTTGACTTAATAACCAACTTAATATTAACCACTACTATCTATGGTATTTTTCCACCTATATAAGTAGTGACTTCCTGGTTTTGAGGCGAAACAGTCATCCAGACATTTCCAAACTGTTTTTGTGTTTTCGTCTAGTAAACATTGAATTTCTCCCTTCCCAACACCTTTTTAGATACTCCGGAACGTTCAACTTCTTCAAGATTAATTTTTTTGCAGGAAATCTTGCCAACCACTTTCTAACTCTTTCAAAAACGAATATATTTTCAACCTAAGTCAATTTCAGTAACTTCAAACAACAAAAAGTGATTTTGTTCTGGTCGAAAAATTAATAGAAAGCGGCCAGCTATGTTGCTTATTGTACAATATAATATTTTATGGGAATATTCTGCGGTCCAATCTTTCTTTCTATTAATACAAACACATTTCACATTATACACTTCTGCTTTTTAGAAAATACGTCAAAACTAAATAGAAAGCTGTGATGAACCAGTAATAATGTATTCCATCGTCTTAATGCAGAATCTGTTTGGTCAACGATTAGTAGTTAAAAATAAAACAGAACGTACACTAGCGACACTTTCTAATTGTACGACCTAACGCTAAACGTAGAGCCTACATGCGTAGCATGGATAGTAGACAGCTTATTGCATTTATTGGCTGCCTCTCATTGTGTAGACACGAACGTGCGGTGTCTGTGTGTATTTTAAAAATGCCTTAGGTGCATTTATAAATGTGCAGAAAAGCATCTATTATTTTACGTATTTGAGTAGGAAGAAATTTGCTTGATGTTTGAAGTATTTCGAATAAAATAATACTGTAGTCTTATTAAATTATATTGAAAGGTAATTTCAATAGTTTTTCATTAGTCTACTATCCATGCTACGCATGTAGGCTCTACGTTGACCGTTAGGTCGTACAATTAGAAAGTGTCGCTAGTGTACCTAGTCCGTTCTGCCATCTCTAGTTATAAAATAACAAAACAGGAATTTTGGAAGTTTGAATTTAGATTTTGCATTTAGGTGAGGAATAGCAAAAATATGTTTAAAATCACCACACAAACAGACTTTGTATCTATAAGAAGCAAAACAGTAGTGACTCCAATCATTGTAGCCAGTAGAAACTTTCACTTAACTTCACATAACTTTTAGTTATTTAGATATTTTCTTCCTGAAAAAAGAGAAGCGGTCGCAGTACTTAACAACAAACATCGACACTAGGTCTTATTGTACGTCGTTACGTGTTTAGAAAGAAACATAATACAAGTTTTTGTCTCTTTTCCTCTGGTGTATGTTCTTTTTGTATCCGTGTTTTTTGTTCGTGAGAAATAAAGATGCATTTTTGATATTTCTCCACGGCTGTATATTGTGTATATATAAAAACGTTTTTTTGTTTTTTGTTGTAGAGATGTTCTAAAATAGAATCCACAATAATAAATTAATAACAACGAAGACAGACTCTGTTGTCTCATGTTTAATATCCCCTGTAGCAAGCAAGCGATTATTTTTGTATCAAAACTCACAGCAAATCGATGTATTTTTTTACACAACAGTAGTAGGCATCCCTGTTTTTAATCACTTGTTTTTACAATACGTAAATGTCTAATTTAAACGCAGTTAACGCAGCTTATATTTCCACTTTTGTTTTCTTTTAAAACAAAAAAAACTTTTAACCTTTAATTTATAACAACCGTTTGTCATTAACGAATCTAGACTAACAGTCACTTCATAAGATTTCCGTTAAATGTTTGTTTTTTCGATTGAATTTGTTTTTGTGTGCGTACATGTATGTGAAATGAAAAAGTGTTTCGTTTTTTTGTTTTGCCTCTTTACACTCAAATGCACCTCTCGTCTTAAAACTTCTCAATCAATGATAAAAACGTAATCACTTTGTAAATACACTATGTTGCCTACGTATACAGGCTGTTAAGAAGTACTACGTCTGGAATGTTCGTGGAAGAACGATTTAGCGCAGTTTTATGTAATAAGTTGAAATGGCAGTAGGGACACTGATTCCCGAAATGTAATTCATTTATTATTAAGTTATAGTTCAAGTTCGACTGACAGTAGCAACCTTTAACACACTGTATACATCGACAATCGAAATACACAAAATCACATTACAAAGTGGTTAGGTTTCTTTTAAATCTAAGTGAATTCCTAAGTATTGACGTGTTACGTTCAATTTTATAGATTGCTGACCTCAACAGCCAAGTAAATGACCTCAGAGGAAAATTGTAAGTATTTCAATTATATGGATACAAAAATATCACTTTTTAATTTTTTTTTTGATTTACCCATACAAATAATAACAATTCCAATAACCAAATTTGTTGTACTTGTTGAGCGCAACACTGTAAATTTCTGTTGAGAGCGAAATGTTCTCAACTGAATCTAGGAATCTTTTTTTCTTTTAATATCCCATAAATAACCTTCCGAAAGCTATCTATTTTACTCGCTTATTTTTTTCATTAAATACTCCGCTTAATTTTTCAGCGTTAAACCGACCTTGAAGAAGGTATCCAAATACGAAAACAAATTCGCCAAGCTCCAAAAGAAGGCTGCAGAATTCAATTTCCGTAACCAACTTAAAGTGGTCAAGAAGAAGGAGTTCACCCTGGAAGAAGAGGATAAAGAGGTAAGGCGTTCCATTTTATCAACTATAGTCTTTTGTAGATATTCTCTTAGTTTTTTCGGGTTGTACTCACTTAATGACACTTAGGCTTACTCAGTTTTAACTTGAGAACTATATCGGAAGAATTTGAATATACAGCGCCATCTACACGCATTTTTAATTTTTAAAATTCCACCATAGATGGCGCTGTTAATTACTAGCTATACGTAGTCGTTAATTGAGGATTACCTGTACTTGTACCCACACCGTTTTCGTTGAGGTATGATTTTTTTGATTGACCTCCAATGTATTTTTGTTTTGGTTAGATTTTTTTAGGACTGTTTATAGTAGGCACACCTTGTTTTTTTTTAATCTTCCTCTAGATACTCTTACAGAAAGAAATATCTAGGTGTGAATACACTTTTTGTAAATATGTACGTATAGGGTATATACAGGTTGTTTCCGAAGTAACCTGAAATATCGTTGAAAGTTTGTTTTTGTGCAAATGTTTGTAATTCAATTTTATGACGGAAAGTTTCTATAAAAATGTGTGATAAGTTGTTTCGTTATTGAGATTTCAGATTACTTTGGAAACAGCCTGTATATTCTTGAAATCTTTCCTGAGGGTATGATAATAGTTTGTAGACATACGTATATGTATGTTATTGCAAATAGTTCAAATTCGCTCGATTTAATCGCACCTTATGCGCACGCCTCGTGTATGCGTTTTAGTCTTATTAAAAAATGTATTATCCACATTTAACGTTTAAATCTATTTTTGCAATAGCATACACCTGGAGGATAGATTCTTAGTTTAGTGGTTTATTTTCGCAGCCCAAGAAATCAGAAAAGGCAGAATGGCAGAAGAAATAATAGACACAGCGTCGAACACAATATTCATAATACACACACTTTATATAGGGCTACATATATAAAATGAAATAATTTCTGGCTATTTTAATTTAAAAAAGTTACTATTTAAGCATTAATAATTATTATTTAATAATATTGTAAATAAATCTATTAAAAAAATATATCACCAACACTATTTGTTCAACACTCATTTTTTTTCATTTTTGAGCACATATGTTTTCGCATATGCATTGGTATTTTTAAAAATAATCCTTCCACGTCGGCTTTTTTATGTTTCCTATTGTCTTACCTTTCCCCTTTTCGATGCATAATATGGAACACTGTTATTATAAATACACGAAGGTGAGCCAATACGCTTAGCTAATAATTTCGCTTCTGACAGCTTATAAAACTGGCTGACTTCACTGCCAAACTGCCCGTCTAATCTACATACATATATATATACATTATGTGAAATAAAATACGTAGTAACAATAATTTTCTTATATAATTTCTTACGCCAACACAATCGCCTAAAATCGAGAAAATTATTGTGCATATTGATCGTGTAATGAATACTAAAACTATGCTTTCAAATAACTATTTTTCAGAACGCTGCATCCGCTGCTAAGGTAAAATTAAACCGCTGCTGCATTCATGGTTAGCTGCTCGTATTCTGCCCAAAATAATTGACGGATATTTCATAGCAATGATAATCGATATTAAAAAAATGATTTTACACACCTCTTAATTTCATTACCACCGTGACGTCAGCGTAGAGAGGTAAATACATTATTTAATCCGGGCTGCCTCTTCAAATTCGAAAAGAATTTTGTTAAATACAATATGGACATAAAATTATTTGCAGAATAAAATCATCTGGATATTTTCCTCGACTTTAACTATTACAAACGCGTAATTATCATCAACAAGCACTTGATTTTTCTTAGGGTAATAAGCAACAATAACCTGTCAACAAACCTGTAACAAACACATGCGTGCAAATTGGTCTAACCTATACTTCGCCGACTAGCACTCCACTACGCGTTCAGCTAGTATTCCCAACGCTACAGACAAGTGACGTCACAGCACTTGGGCCTTTTACTATCGGTGGTAATGACCGACTCTCGCCAATACTTTCCAGCGACGATCGCTTTAAAACTTGTACTACATTTTAAACACATCAATTATATGGAATATCCGTTAATTGCTTTGAGCAGCGTATTATTAGCACACTAAAGCGAGGTGTATTTTTAATCGTTATTTTGATTTTTTCTAGGGTTTAATTGGTAGATTTACATCGTTTTTATTTTTGATTTTTCTAATTGCGTTAGCTAAAAGCAAACGATTTCACCATGTTATTGATCCGTTTCATTCGGCCCTTCTTTTTTGCAGTAGAGATCGTCACATAGTGTTTGATTGGTTTTAACGTCACTTGTGTTTGGAGCGACATCTATACGCACACTGCACTAAATTAGTTTTTAGTTTTGTTTATATTATTACTAGGGACCGGTATTTTAATGGGATGACGTCAGATGCACTAGAGTCGAAGTACACGATTCATATTATTTGTGCTTTATACTTACTTTGTTAGTTGCAACATTAAGATTCTACATTGGGTAATTAAGTTAAAATCAACGCCGCGTCCTGATTTTAATTAATTAATATGTATTTAGTTATTGCCGTAAGGTGAATATCTCGCAGTTACGTCACCCCATACAATCCCCCGGTCTCTAATTCTGACACCAGCACACATATTCGTTTTGTTTCCACTTGTTTATTGCACCGTATTTATTACTTAAAATTAATTTTAAAAAATAAATTCCACGCGCACTCAATCCCCTAAACTTACTATTGTACTTATAGTATTATTAGTACTGTCCGACATTTTTAGGTTTCATATAATCACATATCTATCGATGGGCGATTGACGAGCGATTGAGTACGCGTATGTTGAATTTATTTCTTTTTCTGTTCTCCAAGAGTATTGGGTATTGAGTTTCTCTTAAATTTCGATGTGTTACAGAAAAAGCCCGACTGGACGAAGAAGGACGAGAAAAAGGTACAAGAGGCTGAGGCATGAACACTTATTTAAGTTGAGAATACACGTGAAAAATAATATTATGTTCTTTTACTATTATTGTTACCTATACTGCAAGTTACTCGTACTTTCTTGTTTTTGTTTCGACTGTGTTTTCTTTTGTTTGTTTTTCTAAAATATGAATAAAAGATATGGGACTGCAATAACTGTGTCCAGTCCGGTGTAACAGTTATAAATACTTATATATGTATATTTACAATAAAATGCACGTAACATCCCTCTGTATCTTATACTGTCTTGTGAATGTCCCTGTTCTATTTATAAATATATAGTATTATATAAACTGTAATACAGAAAATGATATGTGTTTTCTTGTATTTTGTATACCCCTCCCATGGTTTCCCTTATATAATTTTTGTTTAGTATTTTTTGTTTTTTTTGTTTGGATTTTTCTTTTATTGAATGGATCATTTTGGGGCACTTTTTACTATAAAATATTAAATATTACTTTTTAAATATTTTTATTTATTTATTTTATTATTTTTCAATCCGAAATTTTCTACATAATATTATCATAAAAAGTTATTTTAACTAATACCAATAAAACAAACAAATTCAAGGTGAGTAAGAAGTATGGTGGCGCCAGATTTTTTTTCGTATGTGAGGAAATGTACAGCATGAATTCTTTCAGTTTTTATAAAAGGTAAAACTTGTTTTGTTGAATGAACTGTTGTAGGAAAATGCAGGCCTTTGATTTTGAGCGCATACTTAAGCCCGGGTTGCAGCAACCTAGTTCAGCGTGAAGTACGTTCAATATACTTTAATGTCTAATTGCTGAGCTGACTTGACGATGAACCATAGACAAGTATAATACTGTTAGAAAGCGTTTAGACCATTGGTCATCCGCAAATCTTCGAAGTCGACAGGAGCCGACATTTTGATAGGTGATCTGTCAAGCAGACGGTTTCAAAATTATCCTTTGTGAATTGTTGAGGTTATATTTATTGTTTGAGTTTGTCGATCATGTTAAGATTATTTTGTATGGGTGTTTTTTGAAGTAAATGTTTTAGTAAGTGATTCTTTATTAATTTGAAGTTGTAGGTAAATAATATTCGTACCTTTGGACTGTATTATAATATTAAGCTAAATTTGTGAGATCGAGCGTGTACATTTAGTAAGGTTTGTAGTGTAATTTTTTTGAGTGTTCAGATATGAATCACCGTTTATGTTATAGGATGACTTGTAGTGTGCCTGGATGTAAAAACATTCGTAGACTATTATCTCGTGATACTGACATCAGTTTCCATCAGTAAGAACTACATACGACCTAACTTCAACTTACCATATTCGAAATCTTTGGAGTTCCAAAAGGCAAAGAATTTCACAAATACTTGGATATTTTGGAACTGGAAATCTACCTTACTGATATGTTTTCGAACATTTTAAAATCGATTATATTACTACAAAAGGTGGAAAGAGATTTCTTCGACATAATGCTTTGCCTACGTTGCGTCTATGGAAGATATATGTCCCAGCTCCCCAAAGAAAGCTAGAATGTCTGATGCGTCTGAGGGTGTGTTATTGTACCTTTGTTTTTACTTGTAAATAATAAAGAATCACTTACTAAAACATTTACTTTAAAAAAACACCTATACAAAATATTTATAAACAGAATAATCATAAAAATAAAACACGATCGAAAAACTAAAGCAATAAATATAACCTCAACAATAGGACCATCTAATAACCGTCTGTTTGACAGATCATCCATCAAAATGGCAAATAACAAATCTACTACAGTTCCCGCAAAGTCTATTGCGATTTTGTTGAAAATTTAATAGGTTCCATAAACTATCTGCATAGTTTATGGAATCTATTAAATTTAAAACCCCCGATTACAAGATGATCACCATTCCTGTAAATAACTGATGGTGAATATGGTTCAAGTGATTGTTACTCTCTACCTATGACAAAGATCGTTCAGAACTGACGGTAGTGTCATAAATTTCCCTAATTCCTCAGTCATGCCAACTTAAAATTTTTGATCTCGTGATCTTCAGTTGGGATTAGTCACGTTAGATTTGTTTTAAAAACAGTCACAAAAAACATAAAGCAATAAATTATAAAGCTTTGAAAAGAGGATATATTTTCAAATAAAGGATTTGCCGAAAAGATCATTCTCAAGCGTTTTGTTGCTATTGATGTGGACTTTATTATCTGTAATAGTAGAATTTAAGGCAAAAATGATTAAGTACATTAATTAATACAAATTGAAAGATTAAATACGAAAATTTAGGCAGGCACAGATAGTGTTAAAACAATACAAAACATAGGTACACAATTTTAAAATACCGATGGGTTATTTGACTAGATATAACAAATTACTTAAATAAACTGGCACATAGGGTGCATTCAGGGATGCTCAGCGGCTTACCTAAGCTCTGGGTGTCAGAACAGAGTAACTCCCTGAATCAACTTCTGCTTCAGATCTGTCGTTCGCAGTTGAAATGCATTTCCAAAATATAAAAAATGGGTTATGTTCTTGTGCGAAGTTAATAAAAAGTGTAGTTTTATTGATTTAAGGTTAACGTTGAGTGAATATCTGAGCAATTGTCTGTCAGCTGCTCTACTCAGGGAAATCGCTTACTTAGTTTCTCAACTGCTGAGCGTCACTGAATGCATTCATAGTGTAGTTAAGTTGATTGGATTAAGTTATAACCACTAACTCAACTAAGAAAGTTTAACAGCATTACCAAATTGTTCTTTGCTAAATCTTTCTTCGAGATAGGATGTGCCCTGGTTTCTCTTTTTAATATCAACATATGGCAAATCAAAATTGTCTTATGTCGTTAGTCGATGACGTGCGTCAAAATATCAATTATAAAAATTGATAGTGTATTTTTTTTCTTTTTCAATGTCTTTGCACGATTGTTCTCCCATGCCATTTTACCACGTAACAGTGATTGTTCTCGTTATAGCCTGAAGCAGAAGAAGCCCCCGCTGAACGTAAGCATCAATCAAGTCCATGCCAACACACTTATTGTATTATCTTGCACTGAAACATAGCTAAGCCAGAAGAAGGTGCCCCCACAACAGAGGGACAAGAACCTGCAGAAGGAGCACCACCTACGGAAGGTCAACCACCTGCCGAAGGTCAACCGCCCGCAGAAGATCAACCACCTGCAGAAGGTCAACCACCTACAGAAGGGCAACAACCAACAGAAGGAGCACCACCTACGGAAGGTCAACCACCTGCCGAAGGTCAACCGCCCGCAGAAGGTCAACCACCTGCAGAAGGTCAACCACCTACAGAAGGGCAACAACCAACAGAAGGAGCACCACCTACAGAAGGTCAACCATCTGCAGAAGGAGCACCACCTACAGAAGGTCAACCACCTGTAGAAGGCCAACCACC
The DNA here is from genome assembly GCA_031763485.1 of Osmoderma eremita. Lineage (NCBI taxonomy): Eukaryota > Metazoa > Arthropoda > Insecta > Coleoptera > Scarabaeidae > Osmoderma > Osmoderma eremita. Next base: position 208,636 of record JARFOC010001231.1, on the reverse strand, counting down.
CGCGGAAGGTCAATCACCCGCAGAAGGTCAACCATCCGCAGAAGGCCAACCGCCAACTCCAGTAGAAGGGGCACCTGCGGAAGGTAATAGGACTTAACTCGCAAAATTTTTAAACAACAGTTCTTGCATGCATACGACATTCAACGCGTTCAACATAAAGTACGCGAAGACCATTTTCAACATCAATTTTCATTGAGCGTTACAAATTCCGTATGTTTAGTAAACACTCTGTGTGCGACAAGATATATATCTTGACAAATCATCCTGAATCATTTTTTTTTTATCTATTACAGGTGCTGCACCTGCTGAAAGCGCTGCACCAACGGAAGGTAAGTTTACGTACTAAGTTAGACATTTTGATGTATTTATTTATATTCATTTGTTGATGATGTATAGGGGCACCAGCGGCAGAAGGAGCCCCACCAGGAGAAGCAGGTAAGTGCATCTTCGCAAGTAACTGAGTTAATCGACCATTCCAGCCCTTACACTAATCGCGATTAAGATTACATTTCACTTTAATGGCTTCTCGAAGCACTTTTATAGTTACTCCCACGTTTTTTGTTTGTGTACTGATTGAAAAATGCTTACGTTTCTCGTTATTACGCCAGCACCGGCTGCTGAAGGAAATACTGCAGAAACCACACCAGCTGAAGCTGCACCTGCAGAATCAACTCAAGCTCCAGAGGCTGCATCTGCTGAGACTACATCATCTGAAATAGCTCCTGCGGCAGAAACTCAACCAGCAGAACCTACACCGGCTATACCACCACCTGAAACACCGCCAGTTGAAGGTATGTATGTATGTTGAAAATGGACGGCAAAAAAGGATATTAAATTCCCAAAATAATTTGCCACCTCTCAATGAAAATAATATCTATACAATAACTTTTAAATATTAGAAAAATAGCTAAACAATACTTTAGATAAGTCAGTATTAAAAAAATCTAGGTTATGTATGTTCTTACGAGATTGGTGTATGTTATGCCTGACAATTTTTTTGATCTCTCTTTTTCAGCTGCCGCCTAAAGAAATAGATTATTTACCACTATTTCCAAAACAAACATCAACGTCTACTACAATAATAATATCAATTTCTATTCTTAGAACGTATGTACATATGTATGTAATCCTGTTGTAGATATTGTTGTATATAACACAGCATTGTATTGCATATGTAGGCATATGTTTATCCTTTTATCCGTGAATATTTATTTTATTGTGCCTTTGACTTTGTTAAATAAATATAGGCAGAGTATTTTGTAAAACAGGTTTGTTTTATTTTGACTTAAACCAGGGCCAACGGACTTCTGTACGATTCAAAGAAATCGTAATTGTTTACGGTAGTCAGCAACACATTGGTATAAAGCAAGTACGTTACATGCCAATGTATTGTTATACATAGAAGATAAAACATTGCTAGTTTAAAAACCGTTTCTAAATATTTGCGTGCATTGTAAAATTTGCGATTACATTTTCCACGATAACACTATGCATATTTCCTGATATTGAATGCGTTTGCTGTTGTATGTAAAAGTTTATTTTATTAACATGTACTTACATACGCATAAACATAAATGTATGTACAGTAACGGCATGTTTTTTCTCAGCTTGTGTTCATACGTCTTACCTACTTACATACTTCATCTTTGTTCACATTATTTCCCTTTATATGATCACTGCGTCTCTTCAGTGGACTTCCCCAAACAGAAACGCACATAGAAGCACTTGTAAAATCATACAAACACTAAAATTATTTTAAAACTTCTAGTTTACAACCAAAGGATATAGCGCCATTGTCAACGATACCATTACCACTGTCCTCTTAACTGTTGTGTTACCAACCGTTTCAAACTAAAATAAACTAAACTGAAACTGCAAAATAAAATAATGCCTTAAATTAATCTAAATAGATTCACGTTTATGTTTGGGTGTGCTAATAACGTTAGAAAATGGGGTTACCAAGAATTTTGGGTGATTATTATGGTAAATGAAAAAGAAATGGGCAGATATCAAACTTTGATAAAAGAAAATCACTATGTCATTACTATTTATTCATAGATTTGTCATGAACTTTTGTAGTATGACTAAGTACTACATCTGAGATTAACAGATGGCGCACCTTTTTCGGGTCGTCTAATTTGGTTGTACGAAATGTGACTTACAACATAGGAGCTGTTGGTGAGTTGGAGCGGACGACATTTGGATTATTAAACTCATTATTGTAGCAAAGCTTACTAACGTAATATGCACCTCGACCCATCTCTAAATAGTAAATATAACCTGCCATTTCCCAAAATACTTTCAATGTGGCTGTCAATTAAATGTAATTGAAGTGACAGATTTACTTAACATGGTCGCCATTACCTAATATTTGGGACCACAGATGGCGCTAGAATCGACACGTTTCCTATCTTTATCTTTGAACTTTTACTTGTAGTTTGTGTGAGTGCATTCCTTTCTTGTGGTATCTCAGCATCAGTACTGCTGCTGAATGTTCCACCAAACCGTCGTTCAGTTTTACAAAAAAGTAAAGAAGAGCATTTTTGTGTGTGTACGCTGTAGATTCTCCTCGAAGTGTCAAAGTATTTCTTATGTCAATTTATCTTTGGTCTCACTGTATCTATAGTCTATTTACGATATCGTCTGAGTATAATGCTAGATATCCAAATACGCGAACTGTCCGCTTTCACAGCGCAACGTGGCAGGTGGCAAATCAATGTTTTGAGTAAATGTAAACAGAACTTTGGCACCATGGCCATGACATATGTTAATAACCTACCTCGTCGGTTATCGCATATATGTATATTCTTTTTACAAGCTAAAACGAGTAATTTATCGTAATTGCCACTATACCATAAAAGTACACCATTTTCACTCCTTATAATCACTCGCTCATAATGAACACACCGAATACTGTTAGTCGCGGGCTCATAAAAGCAGCCGCCACGACGACTCGGTGATCAATTTTACCGAGCCCGAAAAACCAATCTACAACTGACGAAGCATTTTCGGGAACCGTTGTTGCTCTCCCGTTAATTATTACGTTGTGCTTACGCGTTTTAAATTATATACGATTGTCGATTACAGTGCATGGATTGCGTAATGTGTTTAAGGTATTTGCCGGTCAGATGTACTGACCAAAGGCGACCCTGTACAAAAATAAACACATGTCAAACGTCATTCCCAGCATATTAGACATTTGGGACGTAAACAGCTTGAAGAAATACAGTGATTTATTAAAAATACGAGTAGTATGAGGTGTTTTATGAATGAACCCGGTGTTTCGTAACGCCAATAACGCGGACAATAGGACATACAAGAAACTTGCTAGATCGTAGTTAGCAGCGCTCAAAAGAGGCGTCATACAAGTCATTCACAATTCACGCAGAGTAGGCCTTGCGCGGCCACAGCGAGACAAGCGGCACAAACGACGATCGGACGCTTATTAGTGCAGTTCTCGGTGACGGAAGGTTTGCTGCGCGAACGTGATTTTCAACGAAAGATAATACTAATTCTTGTTAAGATTAAATCAACAGAAACTTATCGGGTGTCGTTCGTTTTGTTTACCGTTGCCTTATCATCAGATGACGACGGGAGGAATTGTCAAGAGATAAATTATACGCGAATTCAGGTACGCTAGTTATTGACACGTAATAATTTTGTTACCATCGCTTTACTGTATACCACTTGTAGTGTTATTTGATTTATCAGCTGCGCTATGTACGTCTAAAATTGTACGTGCAAAGTTACTTACTTACACACGAATTAGATGAATTGATTGTTGATAAAGCCTGCTTCTCTGAACTCTGCGTTATCCCCCTAAAAAAGATATGGAAAAAGTCCAGAATATACCGGTCCCTTCTTTTTCCATTTTTTAAGTGTACCTACATAACTTAAAAGGAAACGACGTAATAAAAACATTGGGGAAACATCATACATACTTTTTAGGTTATAGATACATACATGTCGTTTCCTTTTAAATCATTTACACTTAAAGAAATTTTAAAAATAAACAACAAGGTATTGTAGACTTTACCCAGAGATATTAACCAATTTGATTTCTTATCGATTCCGTTCTTCTGTATTTACAAACATATCCAAAAATTAAATTACTATACACTGACGGTGCTAACGGGTTTCCACATACCTAAAACATGACATAAGTAAAAATTTAAGAAATAAACATTGTTTCATTACATTCAGCATGATTTGTAGTATATCTAATCCGCAATTATTTTTGTGCGATTGTAAATGTATTAGATATTTTATTGTTGTTAAAAAATGAGAATGAACTTCATAAATTTATTTGGGCTTGGATTATAAAATATGTAGGTAGGTTCTACAAAAAAAACCGTTGTATAGGTAGGTAAATTTTGTTTCCAAGGTCATATGAACAAAAGAATCGTAATTTTAACAAATTATAAATATAAATAAATGTTATGAATCTTGAATATTGCATGTACATCTATATAAATACATAACCTGCATACATATACACATTGATGTATGTAGATTGATAATGAAACATTTATTTATAGAAATGATCAGAAGACCCCATAGTATCTCTAATATAAATATATATATATGTTATTACGTAAGATTACATAAGCTGATAATAATATATAACGTCACAATCGACAATTGTTTTGGATAATCTAGGTTTGTACAGCGAGATCGGTATTGTCTGATTGTGTTGGAGTATCTGAAAAATTGGTAGGAAACTGCAGCTAACTTCAGAATTGTTTTGAATCAGTCACTATAGATCGTCTCAACCTCCCAATGCATTATGGAGCTTATGAGAATTCAATACACAGTTGCCAAATCGTGGAATCAACTGTACATTATTACTTCCGGTTTCATTATTTGGGTTTCTGACAGTTAAAATGCATATTTTGAGGTAAACAGTAAAATAAAAAAAACATAATTTTTTTTATTGAAGAATCAGTGAAAAAGCCCCTAATTTTATTTATTATTATTACTGAACATTAACGTAATTTACATTTCGAACATTTATTTAGGAATTGGGGTATTATATAATTTATTAAATTTAAAGTAAAA
>JARFOC010001231.1:184633-203478 GCA_031763485.1 Osmoderma eremita | reverse complement strand
CATTAATGCAGTGAAAACTGTAATTAAATGTATAGGTTATAAAATATCTAAAAATCAAGAAAAATATCCATATTACCGTGTGCACGCTCGAAAAAGATGGAAGCGTTCTGAAAAGAACGTTTTGTACAACTATATATAAACAAAGTATCATGGAATTTGACTAAAAATATTTTAAAACTACGACGATAACGATTGACAGCAGTTGACGCTAATAGACAGACAGATAGGTACTTTTCCGACGCCGACATATGTAAATAAGTTGCAACATAGCAATCGGAAGTGAAGATAGCGCTAATGACGGTAACTAAGGATAGTAGGAGATAAAAGTTGATATTATATCCCATACTGCATACAGAGGTTGACACGATCTATAGCGTCAAGAGATTTATTTTGTGATAACGTAGCGTTTTAAAAAGGATTCATTCTTATATAGGAAATTATCCAGCAGTACCAAATGGTGTGACATTCTCTGGAAAATTCTGCGAAATATATTCCAAGAATCGTTTAAATCTGGAAAGTACTACAAAATACACCATCACATTGAAAATCTACTTCCGAATTACCAACTTAATCAGGGTTTTATAATCGCAGTACCTATATCTTATCGTAGTGACGGAATTACTAATTAGAAGTAATGGAGATATAATATTGATAACTCACTTTTTTTTTTGAATAAAAAGTTTTCACATATAAACTTACTATCGATATGAAAATAATTTTTTTTATTATAAGAAAAAATTAAATTTTCAATTTTTGGCGCGAAATTTTGCTCGAGAAGGTTAGCATTAGAGTAAAGAACACTTATTGAGTTCAGGTAGAAATGAAGGGATAAAGATATTGTCAATACAAAAAGTGGGAGTTTTATTAACTGAAAAACAACACATACATAATATATTTATACATAAAAACATACATAAAATATGTATGATTATGCATAACTGTGATTTGACGATTGCATTAGCATCGGTTCGTAATTAATTTGACATCTGCTCGTATTGTTTTTTTTTTAAATAAAAAATACCATTCCTCAGATAAGATGCATATAAATATTTATACTTATTTAAATTAGAGTTTGACCTAAATCGCAATGAATATAGCTAATTTTAATAAGTAAGATAACCAGTTATAATAATAAAAAGTATATTTATCTATAAGGAAGGATGGATACATATATTTATGGATATTTTTTCCTAATTTCCATATATAGATATTTGTCTTCCAGGTTTATATGTAACTGTTGAAGATATTTTATTTTTAGACTTTATTTGTGTATTTAAAAATCCATTAAAAATTTAAAGTTATGTGTTTATGTATATCAGACTTGTGACGTATATACCAATAAAAATGTATATATTCATATTCCCACATAAATGTTGCACACGTTTTTGCACGGACATATGATATGCTGGTGCTATATTCTGGTGTTTAATAAATTTACACCGACTGCACGCAATGAATGAAAAAAAAGTTAAAACATACACACACATACACTACTGGCCACGACAGTGCTTAAACCATACTAGCAATGTAAAATATCGACATAGTTGCCACACCGTTATATTTATACATATCTGTATATCAACTGCTAGTACGGCGCAGGAGGCCAGTATCCAACAAGCGTTGTTGGAGGCTGTGTGCTTGTCGAAGAAAACGCAAGGCTTATCAGTAACGTAAAAAATGCGAGATATTACGCAAATAAATTGCGATTGCAGTTTTGATTAATCTTTGCGTAGTGTTTTAAAACGTTTCAAGATTAACAAATATTGTAGCACAAGGAAACCAAAAATGGACTATACTATATTTAGAGACAGCAATGCATTAGGCACACGCTTCTAATGCCCAACATCAAACTAAAAATTTAACAATAGCGGACAATGTAAAAAATAGAAAAGGCATTTCTATGGAAGCTGAAATATTATCCTAAATAGGATACCAGGACACATTCGATATTGAAGTGAATGAAAATCTAGTATAACGAAGTAAACGAAAATATAAAACGACCGACCACTTCCTCTGCTGTACTACCAGAGTAATACCTTTTAATTATCTGGACCCTTTCCTCGGTAGTGAAAATCCTTCTATTGTAAAATTTTGACAAGGAAACCAAAATAATGAATTTAATTTAATAGATTTCAAAAGTAAAAATGTAAATAAAGAGAAAACAATGTTGTAAATTAAATTTATAAATTCCGAAACAGAAAACTCTCAAAGTAAAAGACGCTTGAGTAACGTCAACATAAATGGTATGCGGGAACCCCCGCTGTTACGAGCATATAACTGCTACAACGACAACTTCTAGTATGCTATGCACCCCACCAGGGCAGCACGACTGCATTCGGGAGATTGCGTCGGTTGTGCGTGATACGCGATATGACATCGCTGCTTGATAAAATACATTACTTATAGACGGCTTTAAAGTTTAGAACTAGCCAGCGCTGTATGTATAGGCATACGTTTGTCACTCATATCACACTTAATATCATAAAGTTTATACAGTGGTAATAGATTCCTAAAATTGTCTCGCACGGATGAAAAATTAATCTTTACAAATGAACCTGTTTCTTATATACTACTCAAGGTTAATTTACGCAAATATTACATCATTAGTGAAATGATAATCGGACAACTAAAACATCACATCAAATAAGACAAAAAACAACAACCTTGAACGATGATGTGTACACAGCGTAGTGCTGCTACACAATTTATACAGTTAGAAGCAGACTTCATTTTTGAGATGCCCGTCTTAAAAAATACTTATTTACAAATGTCCAAGTCCGAGTATATGTATTTTAAACATGATGCACTCCAATCGCTTACTTTTATTCTCAAGACATTTTAGGGAATAATTTCGCTGCGGGAAATTGGTGATGTGTCCCCCAATGTTGATCGATATTTTCAAGGCAGGCTGGTCATTTTATTGTACTCGCCTTGCGTTTGTCCTATATATATATATATATGCATATATAGGTCCTATTAAATGTCATACTGGAAATTGATTCATTATGATCGTGACCTAAGTATTTATGTATGCAGATGTTTTTGGCAAATGTTACATAGCACAAGTAAAAATAGTAGTACATAGTAACATTTCTGTGCATAAATTTTATGTAGATGACGTAAATTAATAAGCATTTGATTGTTTTATATATGTATGTGTGTGTAGGTAGGAAAGTACGCGTAGAAAATAGTCGTGCATGTGCATACGAAGGGTACGCAATTATGCATTTGAATTAAGCTTGGAAAATTCATCCCAACGTCGTCCCACTGTCCCAGTGCCGTCGTAAATTGTGTTCCCGCCCCCTCATAATTTTTGAAAGGAACGAGATAGCGAAATGACTCAGTAGCGAGGTGAAATTAGAGGCAAGCTATGATATTTTATAACAACATGCACTTGACTTAAAATGTAAGATAGAGAGGGTTGCGAAATCTCGTTGATTATAATGTATAATGTAAAATTGAATATTTCGGTATTTTTACAATAGATCGTCTCAACCTCCGAATGCAGTATAGAGCTTAAGAGAATTCGATACAGGGTTGCCAAATCGTCGAATCAGCTATACATTAATACTTCCGATTCCATTATTTGGGTTTCTGACAGTTAAAATGCATATTTTGAGGAAAACAGTAAAACATAAAAGAAACATAATTTTTTTATTTAAGAATCAGTGGAAAAGACCATAGCCTTATTTATTATTACTCAACATTAACTTAATTTACATTTCCAACATTTATTTAGGAATTGGGGTATTATACAGTTTATTAAATTTAAAGTAAAATGTATAATCCTTTAACAAATAATAGTTTCCACTTTTGTAACAAAAATATCTGGAATCATACAAATCCCCATATAATACAATAATATTTAAGAAAGGAATAGCAATTACACTCACATATGTCTTGTTTCAACTTTTAGTCAGTCGATAAACCAGTTTCATCTTCAAATAATGACGAATCTGTTACATGAATAAAAAAATGACCTTTTTCTTTTGCAAGTTCGGCAATCCTGCTTTTATCATACTGCCGTTTAATTTGTGACACGCAAAACAGCAAGTTCCTTTTTAGCATATCGTCAATGGTTGGTATTTGTTTCTGACGGAGCCAATCAATGATATTGTTTTTTCTCCATGCTACCGTTGTATTTTTTTTTAATTTTCTGCAGTGACGGAAGCATTATCAAAATCAGTCACTGACTTCTGCAGTATATTTGGAAGCAATTTCTTAATAAACCAATCCTCGTCTGTGTCTGAATCCATTTCATGATGAACATCAACAGTGTTTTTCTTGCAGAGAAATGTATATTCCGTACCGGGAACAAATCCGTTATCATCTTCAGCATGAACTAATGCAAAACGAGGTTCAAGCCTGGTTGGGAATTTCAAACCAGTCTTAATCCTTGGATAAAAGCTTGCTTTTGAGTAGTAGTGTCTGTCCAAGTTTTATTTACTGCATGCACTGTATTCACCCATGATTCATCGGTATATATTATAGTTCGACCTGAAATATTAAAGTTACAGAAATGTCAAATAGCAAGAACTAAATTGTACCTTCTTCTCTAAATTTCTTGATCTCTCGTAAGTATTTATACCTCGATTGAATAATGTTGTCTCGTTCGATGAGTATACTTTTACATCCTACTTTTTTAATTTCGAAACCAATATCGTGTAACAATCTATGTAAAGTTGCTCGACTGAAGTTAGGGAGATCATCATATTGTCCGCACTGAGCCACCCAAAGTTTTACTTGCTTCTTGAACGACACCACTCACATTCATAGTTTTATTAAAATAATTTAAAACATTTGCAATCATACACTTCTCCTCCACGCTAAATTTTCTCCCTTACGCCGTTTTCTCCCTACAGCCTCCATTATTGCAGTGAATACTGTAATTAAATGTATAGGTTATAAAATTTCTAAAAATCAAGATATATATCCAAATTACCCTGTGCACGCTCGAAAAAGATGGAAGCGTTCTGATAAGAACGATTTGTACAACTATATATAAACAAATTAACGTGGAATTTAACTAAAAATATGCGACGATAACGATTGACAGCAGTTGACGCTAATAGACAGATAGATAGGTACTTTGCCGACGCCGACATATGTAAATAAGTTGCAACATAGCAATAACAGCAACTAAGGATAGTAATTGATAAAAGTTGCTATTATATCCCATACTGCATATGGAGGTTGAGACGATCTATAGATTAGATTAGATTTTATACTCCACTAACAAGATCACATTCAAACTTGTCCAAAACAAGTTTAAAACACGATAATGTGGGTGACCAATACTTATTTAGAAATAACGAAACTACAAATTTATCAGAATTTTTATGAAATATTATTTAATTTATTGAGCTGTGTAATTTCCCAATTACTTTGAGGTATGTATTTCTGATATGATTTTATTAAATAAATGAAGCTCATGTGTTTCCGTACACTTTATTTCATTAGCATTTTAACATTCCAATTAACGAACATACGCGCATCATAGACAAAATAAAAACTACATACATAGCCCGTGACAAGTCGATTCTATCTTCCCATTCTTCTCCTTACACTATACGGAACTGTAAAGGCACTTACTAATATGGTGTTGGCCGTTATAGATGTCAATTTACCACAGGATTATTAACTTCGTACGAGAACACCACTAATTTCCTACGGCCCGAGGGGCAGTCGGATTTTCTCGCTTCGTTTCTTTGTTTATCTTTTTCTATACCTTCGATGGTTGTCGAGGTTTTTTTTTGTTTCGTCCCGAGTTGGACTGGCTATTCCTTTACGGATACCGCTCCATCGTAATGGGCTCCAAAGAGGTTCTTGTCCATTTCCCTGCAAGGAATTCGGTAATTGGGTTTTATATAAAGAGATAATCAGTAGAACTAGTGCTTGGTAAGGAATTAAAGATTTTGCTTGTCTTTGAAGGTAACCCTGCAGAATCGTGCTCCCATTTCAAATCGATTCCGGCGCGTCCGTGATTTGTTTGTTTATGTTGATTTAAATACTACGCCCTGTAATATGAATTTATGTAGTCAGCAGCCAATTAAGTGATCCTAAATAGAGTTCATATTTCCGTATCAATATTTGCGTAAACAATAAATATTTAAGATTCTAAAATTAATGCATTATCACCATATTATTATGTATATATTTCATTACTCGTATAGTTTAGAAGGCACTTACAACAATATCGATGCTGATGTAGAAATACCAAGTTGTGTTTAATAACTTTTAACAATAAGTTTATGGAAAAGTGAACAACCAGGAAATTCAAATTAATTACGCCAAATAGTTCTGCAGGTATTAAACGAAATCTGACAACGTTAACCACCATTGCGCATGCGAATTATATGTTCGCGAACAGCTGAGAATGGGAGCACGATTCTGCAGTATTACCCTTGTATATACATAAGTACAGTATATACATATTAGTCTTTGCGAAATTGTACGTTAAAAAATAAAATTGGCGCTTTAATCTAGCAATTGTGGTCTCACATACGAAGTGTGGGTGGTTTTAACTATATCTAACCTTATTAAGGACGAGAAAGAAGTGGTCACACGTGTACAACATGCATTTTGTAGGCCTGCTTTGATGACTTGAGTCTAAATAATTCGAAATTTCTAATCTACGATTAGATCTTACAGAACAGACGGTTACCAAACCAAATGCATCGAATTTTCTATCATTTAAAAGATAATGCCCTGGAATATTTTATGAACTCGTGCCTACCACCTACTTACCAACCTACACTACATGTTTTCTATGTGGGCACTTGTATTTAGATATGGGCGTGAGAAATTCCGTTAGCTTGTGTCTTGTGTTAAGACAGATAATTGGCCATGATTAACAGGTTAGGTTTACATATATAAAAAGAAAATTAGGTTAAAATACGCGTAACGGATAAATAGATTAATCAGTTTCCCGTTTAGTCTCTGTCAGGATATTTTAAATATTATAAGGAGCAAAGACATCCCGTGGAAATAATCCGAACACGTCTAGCACAAACACGCGTGTAAAATAGTACGGTACACACCTTGAACTTTGTTACGAACTGTATGTTTACCTTCATTTGTTAAGCAAATTTATTTATTCGAGGCCTGCCACGATTATTATGCATATACACGCTTATAATACGATACGGAATTTACACATACTGTAACGTGTGGGATAACAAATATACCTTGTGTTGATACACGCATTATACCGTATGAGCGGTAGGTTTATTCGTTACCCGATGACGCACGAGCTCGAGGCGTACAGTACGATAAGGAAAAGCAGCAGAGGAAACAACACAGCAGCAGTTGGCAAGATGATGGGTTATTAAAAATTTAAAATTATTGGTAAGGAACGTATCACATTTGTAATATACGTTTGTAATATAATAATACGTTTGTAAAATATCCCTCTATCTTCATTTAAAATTCCTGTTAAGATAAACATTACACCGCTTGGTAAACGATCCATTCTCGACCAAGTTTCTATCAAGATCTATAGTTGAATCGCCCTACAGACGCAGTGGCGACTATGTAATATCAATGCGTCATAGGCACGTTGTATTTTTATATAAGTTTACTGTTGGTCAAATAGAGGGCTTGCTTACAATAGAACATTCTGTCAAATTCCTTTGCATTACTATGAGTTAATGGGGTAATATCAAATACTAATTTATCGGCATTAATTCTCGTAGTGATGAATCTCAACTGTGTGAGGTCGATAGCAAAAGGTCCCTACTTTGATTATAAACTAATTCATATTTACTGTCGTGGATTGACTACAAGCTGTTTATCATCTGTCATCGCACCATTTGTCATTCATGTTCACGGCCATTATTATTATTTTTGCTTCGTTCTTACTTTTAAGTAAATATGAATTAGTTTATAACCATATTTCGTTTCTCTTCGTTGGTGTACAACATTTTTCTTCTGCTAATGAACGATAATTGGAATGTTTGACAGTTTTAAATTGCATGACTACCTTATTTAACTTTAAGATGCATTCTTCGTCAATTAAAGGATAATATCAAAAAAAATTGTCGGCGTCGAAATCCAATATGGCGCCGATAAGAAATAAGAAAATTGGTGATTACCAGAAAGAATCGATACGTCATATAACAATGTAGGGTACACCATTAGAGAGAGGATCGAAAGTGACCTTGTGTAGAGGTAAAATAAGAAAGAATTTTGGTTATTTTTACCCGAACGTTTGTCACAGGTTTCGTTTTATTAACAAACACAAAATTTAACGTCAGATTTTTATTATGTTTATTATTGGTCAATCAGACGGCTTCATGTCGGCTTGCTTACAATAGCGCAATCTATCAAATTTCCTTGCATTTGTCATACTTGTTTTCCGTTTTGGTAAAATGCTATACATATTTTGGAAAATAAAAAACAGTATATTTATAATACTACAATTATTCTACTTCGTATTCGATAGTATTTACAAAGAGAAATTCAAGTTTAATGTTGTTTAATTTGTTGTACTTGTCAAATCATTTTAGGGGTAATTTATCGGCATTCATTCTAATGTGACACAAGTATGGTGGTGTGAAGCTGACTTTTCGGTATTCGCATCTGTTAGCCGATTCAACTATATAGTACTGTCGAATAGCAGCTCTATTTTGTGTAGGTGTATTTTATGACTCGGAGTATTGGTTATTGTCAGCGTGCGCGTAAAATTAGAGCAATTATTTGAAGTAGTTTTGGCATCTGTTGACCCGTATGAGTACACTAAAAGTTTTAATACCGATTTCAAGTACCCACAGAAACACTAGATTCTCGTGGGCGGACGTTTTATGAATCGTAAACAAATTTATATATAATCTCATATTCTAAACCCCGATGTGTCTATTTAGGACTGATTTTAGAACTTTTTATATACATGACTCAAACAAGCACGAAGTAAACTAAAATTTCTATACGAATAACATTACCTCACCTCAGTTTTCGTTTTAGGACATGAAACACAGTGTTTGTCTTGAATTAACTTGCGCAAATGTGTTCCGAGAACGTCTAAATATATATTTACAAGACACGTTTTCTCAATAGACCCAAATGCTACATATGTAAATGTAAATGGATATAAACATAAATGGAGTCCGCATCTATTACATTACATTACGTATGCACGTGTAATGTATAGATCGATAAATTGTGTAGTTTGTATTTCCATAAGAGGATGTAAAATACGGCTGTACCAATAACGCCCCGTTAAACAATGAACAAACGTGGATCGTACCGTAAATAAAGGTTTTCTCAAAATAGGTTGGTGTTATGTAAACAGAAACCCTGAGAAGTATCCAGGATACCAACATTTATAATTCAAACATACATACATATGTATGTGCCCGCGCCCTCTTGTGGGAATCGGAAGTATTTTGATTAATGTATCAAATCCTCTATTTACATTTACATGTTTATTGACATAAAATATGATTCTAATATTCAATTCTAGATATGAAAGAGCTAAGAAAGGTATCATACATACTAAGTACAGTACATACAACGTACGTTGTTTAGTAAATAATAACATATGCAGCGATCTTGTCAACTGTGTAATTGTAGTTGTCTACTCTAGGTAATCCTACTTTTATCTATTTTGTAATTTGGCCATATAAGAAATTATGGGGCATATATTTACTCTATACCTTATTGAAACTGTATTACAGAAATGTGATTAAGTTCTGTGTAGAAAATAAAGAAATTGAGATACTATACTGTGTTTAATTCAAAACCATAACAAAGAAATGTTAAAATATGGCTAGAAGTTATATAAATAAGAGATAATACCATATACATTCAAAAGACAAAGTAATACGTAATTCATTCTATGTAAGTAAAGATAAGTAAAGATAGCAAGGACTGTGGGGCAGCACAATAAACACACTGTTCGGAGTTAACAATCTTCATAACATTTTTCCATTCAGTTTTACGTGCATTTAAGGAATATTCTTAATATAATTGATTTCTTAAAATCTGTTCCTATTGTTATACAAGTTAAACAAACATATTTTTCTTTTTAATTATAAAATAGCAACAACACTACGTCAACCCTATGTAACAACTGTTATTTCGTTATATATTTCACAGTAATGATAAATGCATGATGATAGAATTTAAAAGCATGGTACACATAAGATTCTTACAGCGCTTATCGATTTGTTTAATCGTATTGTATTCAAAAATTTAAAGGGAATTTAATTAACAATTTCGATTATCCCTGTATATATGTGAAAGTGAAAATAAATCGTGCAGCCTCTATGCGAGCGCCCCCTGGTGTCACTTTAGTCAAGTTAGTGATTAGAATGGTGATTAATCTGTGGTTTTGACAATTTATTTATTTCTCTTCCACCGTATTTAATCATATAAACGCGTATTTAATTCGATTCTCCTTTAATTGATGCTGAAGTGCCGCCAGTATTATTTACATTTAACCGGGGCAAAGTTTAAAGAGGCAATGAACTGTTCTGGTTGCACGATTTGAGGTTAATTTTTTTTATCACACATATCCAACGCAACACAACTGCTAAATGTGATTTAATTACTCGGAGGTAGAAACACGAAAATGATTCCTTTCCAAGTGCAAGTACTATACGATTTCGCGGGCGAACCGAATACTTCGGAACTTTCAATAACAGTTGGTGAAGTATTAACTGTGACAAGAGATGATGTCGGTGAAGGTTGGTGGGAAGGTAAAAACAGCAAGGGAACCTGTGGGTTATTTCCCGAGTCGTACGTGGAAAGAATTGAAGCTGCGCCTCCTGCCTTGCCTCCTATGAACCCGTTACCACCTGTTCCGACTTACCAATCTGTGCCACCTGTTTACGATAACGACTTTGTGAGTAACGCACCTTCGGATGATGATGATTGGGACGATTATCCAGAAGCTCCGAATAATCAGAAGAAGGTTTTGCCATACAGTCAACAAGTAAGTTATGATAATACAAGATATGCAAATGATGACAATGTTTCGGAAAGCAATTTCGGTGATGGGAAATCAACGGTGCACACGAAGAGAAATTTAAATCGCTTCTCCACGTTTGTGAAATCTGGAGGTGAGTCATACATCTTAGGTTCGGTCAAAGCAACTGTTAATGCCGATCAACGTGTTGCTATTACCAAATTAGATGAAGTTACATATAGTTGGCCTCAGATAAACGATCCATATACTGTGCATATAAGCTCACCAAAAAAAGAATCTAAACTAAAGGGTCTTAAAAGCTTCATCGCTTATCAATTAACCTTTTCGTTGGACGGCTCGAAAGTATCACGACGTTACAAACAATTTGATTGGTTGCATGAAAGATTAATGGAGAAATTTAGTATAATGGCAGTTCCGCCGTTACCCGACAAACAAATTTCGGGGCGATACGAGGATCAATTCATCGAACACAGACGTTTACAACTCCAAGAATTTATCAATTATGTTTGCAAACACCCAATATTTTCATCCAGCGAAGTTTGGCAGCATTTCCTTACTTGTAACGACGAGAAATTGTGGAAACAAGGGAAACGGCAGGCAGAACGTGACCCTTTAGTTGGAGCAAATTTCTGTTTAGCAGTACAGGCACCCGAGAAAGAATTAATGCCTTCGATAATTGATACAAAGATAGACGCCAATCTAGCTTTTATCCAGAACTTAGATTCGGCGATAAAGAATTTGATGACCGTCGCGAGCGATCAAATCAAGAAGCATCAGGGCCCGTACAAGCGGGAGTTTTTAAAAATCGGGGAAAGCTTTCACAGGTTAGGTTTCGCACTGAGCTCTGAAGAAAAATCCGGTATGTTGAGTTTACCCTCGGCGATCACAAATATCGGAGTAGCTTACAACGATATTGCTCAATACTTCGACGAGCAACCCAAAAACGATTGGGAATCCTTGAGTAACACTTTGTACCTGTACAGAGGCCTTACGAGTTCTTTTCCAGATATCTTCACATTACACAAAGGGGCACAGCAGAAGCGAAGAGAATGCGAACGCAATAGCATGCCTGCAATCGAACTGAACGAGGTCCGTAGGAGGAACGACGTTTTAACTTATGCCATATTTGCCGAAATGAACCATTTTAAAGTACAAAGAACCATCGATTTCAAGGCAGCTATGAAAGTTTACCTAACGGAACAGATTAATTTCTACAAGAAGATCGTAGGACGCCTGGAACAGAGTTTGATGCAAATAGACGATTGTTGAGGTGAGGATTTGAAGTGAATCATTGATTGGGAACAAGAAAATTATTTTTGTAATAATTTTTCGTGGGGAGTGTTTGCAGGATACCAAAAAGTATGATAGTCTGTTTATTAATCGTGGTGTTTCTTGATTATTATGTTAATAATAATGAGCTAGGTGTCGTCGATTCATGAGGTGTGCCAGGAGATACGATTAATGAAATTTTTAACCAATTCTTGCGCTTATAATGTTTATGTGTAAATATAATTATATAAACGGTATGTGGATGATATAAGTTTGGATATTGTAAATAGATAATTCAGATACTTTGCTATAATAGAAATACTTTTAATATCTTTTATTTTTTTTATATCAAGTATTAAATTGCTGCTTTATTACTAAATATATCAAATATGTAATCCAGGAAATGTGTATTATCAGTACTCTTAGTATTAATGTGTAATTGATAGACAATTTTTTATCAACTTTTTCATAAGTGAGTCATTATTGCATTTTTTTATACCAATTATTGGCTTATAAATATTTTCCTTTTATTTTCACTTATGCCAATGCTGAAGGAATAATCGCAATAAATATGAACATAATTCATTATTCTATTTTACGAGGCTATCTAAGAATATAATTTTCTTATTAATATTTGCAATCCAGCAACTTTAGTCTTATCATTATGACCACAAATACGTGATTGCCTGCTTTTTATCTCTTCCATTCTTGTTTAATGCATAGATAATTGATAATCAATTTTTTACTACCAACATAATGATAAATCGATAGATATTAATTTGTTGCAATTATTTTTTTTTACATTTTTGGGTATAATTTACAGTGTAAAGGCAAATTCTATTAGTGTTAGTACTATCTAACGTAACTACTATACTGCTGTGTTATATCCTATACCGCTCGTACGTGTATTTATCCATATTTTTTATATTATACAGTGTGGACCATTAAAACATATACAGGTACGAATTTGATAATGGGAAGATTTAATTGTCTACTGTTATATTATGTATTCAAACGTATAACTTGGCAGGATAATGTAAAATACATAATAATGTAATTAAATATTTTCATAAATGTATATTATTTTTAAATATATATTTCGTTATGACCAAGAGTTTTATTTAATGTAAAACAGAGAAAGAAGCAGAAAGTCCTACAAGTGTATTGCATTTTACTTTGTAACCATATTTCATTAATGTATCTACTCCAAAAATATGTGGCAACCCCGCGCCGTGCGGTATCTTATAGCTCTCGCAACGATACAGCTGACTTTTGACAGCGACAATGTTAAAATCATACCAACATAACTTCCCATTTACCTAATGCATAGTAATGTCAAATCTAGTGGCATTTCGATTTATTCATACACACTGCTCAATCTCAGCTGAGGTTGGCAGCAAAAATATCCTTAAATTAGGTATAAACTAGTTGATATTGACCACCGTGTATACATCCTTATTATTGACTTTGCATAACCCTATACTATATTTTTACATCAATATTTTGACTGCATTATTTATGGCTATGCTTGAGTCATGTTATTTACAAGTTCAACTACCGAATAAAACATATCCTAATTAGTCATTTAAAAAGCCGACAATTATTACTCAGTATTGGACTGATTTCACGGACACTAGTTTTTGTAGTTTTGTAATACCGGCATCTCCATTCAACCGTTCGTATGGTGCGTCAACAGTTTCTTTACAGGTTGTACATTTCTGGGAAACATGTGATAAAGTGGTGCCATGATTCACAATAAGATAATAACTTAAAGGATTTTAATTGCCATGACGTAGTATTTATAACATTAGCAGTTAACATTTAAGTTATTGTTTGAATGGTATCAATCCTAAATGTGATGATTAATCTTTATAAAAAGAGTGCTTTATTAGATTTTACTATGGCCCTGCGATATCCACTATTTTTGAATAAATTATTTATGTTTGGAAGATTAAGTTATGGGAAGCTAACAGTTTAGGTACACAGTAGTACAAAATAGAAACATATTAGGTACATACGAACGTATACATAAGTAGTTTTCAATGCACCGTAAAATACATAAAAATGTACATATTTACTTAACCTAAAATGGCAGTAGTTGATAATGTAATGCGAAGTCTTGAGATCGTTTAGAGAGATTGAAGCTTGTAAACTAACAAATCGCTGTAGATAGCCGTCCTAACGGTAGAATAGCATGACAGGTTCCCTATTTGAATTTATGTTTACCTTATAGACTTACCTGCGTATCATGTACGAAGATGTATCTTTAGTATGCCCGGTGTATAATAATTTCTAACTAAATCCTGTTGTTGTATAGAAACTGTATCAGAAAGGGTTGATTCTAATTTGGCGCCAAAATAAAGCCCTGCAATTGACAGTTCTTTCAATTGGAAATACAAAAAATAGACTTAAAAACGATTTTGTATATATAGTATATATATATATACAAGGATAATAGAAATAATTATACGGATTATAGTACATATTTATAAATATGTTCGTAAATGTGTCAAGATCTTGATATTTTGAGTTCGTAATTAAAAACATGTGTTAATTTGTAAACATTTGAATTACTTGCATGTGTTTGGATCTAGAAACTGAGGATGTTGCACAAGTTGTAATATAAATAATATAAAAGATGTCATGAATACAGCATTCATTAAGAACATTTAGGTTAACTATGATAATGACATGTATGTATATATTAGGTACATACATATGGCTGACAAGTATTTATATAAAGTATTTTATTTCTTCTATTATAATATATATAATACACAATTATTTACCAGTTTATTTTGTATTGTTTAACATATACTAAAATTACCACAATTATTTGTTGGAATGAAAAGAGAAGGCACAAAGACAAATATCTATCTACAGTCTATATTCAACTATCCAAACGTAGGATCACATTTATCGGTTTCATCTAATTCAAAACCTTCGAACAAAATTTGAAATCGCCAAAAATAAATATACTATTCGAACGCATTATCTCCTCAGATTATTACTCCTCTTTTTGACACGCTATCTTTGGTGCGTGGGTGTTTGACGGTTAGACACATCGTCACCGAGTATCATGTAGTTTCTTTCTTATTAACCTGTTGGCATCCCATCGTAAATAAGAAATTCGGATATTATAAGTGTTATAACTTTCTAATACAGATGTAAATATGATTATTAATTAATTGACGATGATTCATAATGGTAAACTTAACAAATCAAAAATATCCGAATCACTTACTTAATCAGGATTTTAGGATCAATAAATAGGAAAATTACTGAAATTGTATTTTATATTTGGAGAGTATGGATCTGAAATAATTTTGTACTTGTGTAGCCTATAATAATAATATTAATTATCAACGTTTATTTCAAAACCGATATGCAAGAAAAAGTATATGCTTGAAACAAGTCATACTGCAAGTTAGTTATATATTTGGCTGCAAAGCAATGTAAAGTTGATATTATATTACCAACACTATCTTCCAAATTCTCCATGATTAAAATAAATATTTCATTTACTACATGTTATATGAATATCTCCCAGTTATCTAATAGTATGCATTTAGCACAGTAAATTATTATGAAGAAATACTATTATCAGCCGTATTATTACAGTGAGATATGTAAACATAAACATTATTCAGATAATGCCTTTTTAAACATTTAGCATCACGTTTCGTCATATCTATTTTGAGTTCTAGCGTTTCCTTTATTTTTAAAATCTGCCAAAACAATTTTATTAAACAACCAATTTTATTGGCCAATCAATCGTTTTTTATGATTCTATAAACAGATGTTTCTTCACGAGTCATATGACACATTCAAGTTTGCCTCTGCCCAAGAAATCGATTACAATTATGTATGGTGCTACAGTAGAGAGAGGCAAATAGAAACCGAGAAATACAATGATAGTAGAAATATCATATATACTGACTTTAATTAAATGGTTGCGATTACAATTGTAAAAGTTTAATGTAACAGTTTAATAAAAAGCAAATGAACAAGTTTTAAAACATTTTTTTCTGTTTTTTTAGCGATTCATGGAATGATTGTGGGAGTAGAAAATAATGGCGAAGATACGACGAAGTGATGAGGGCTGTTGCAGCGTCGAATTCGTGAAATATGTCCTGCATGTCTTCAACGTTTTATTTCTGGTAAATTTAGTGATATTTACATGTTTGTGTCTAAAAATAACCAAAATAAGATTTCTATATGTTGGCAATATCTTGAAATTAGTTTTTTGAATATATAATGGCCAACTTAAAAAAAAGTTTTATGTAACTGACTTGATTACTATTTTAAAACACTTTTCTTTTGTATCTGTTTGTAGGTTACGGGACTGGCACTTTTGGCAGTTGTAATATGGACAATTTTGGATAAATATCAATACGTCACCTTATTAACGACTTTGATCTACCCCCTTTTGACTTACTTCTTACTGGCCGCCGGTGGTCTAGTGGTTCTCGTAGCGATTTTGGGATTTTGCGCAGGATGTTGGGAGCACCGCCCTCTGTTATTATGCGTAAGAACTAACGCGACAACTCTTAATGCTAAATTAAAAGGATTTTTCTTGCTATTACAGTATGTGTTTCTCCTGATTTTGATATTCCTAATTGAAGCTATGGTGGGGGTTTTGGGTTTCTTGTACCAGGAGTGGGTACACACGGAACTCGAAAATAATTTGAACAGCACCTTTTTGACCACCTATAAGGTCGAAGAAGACAAAACAGTAGCCATAGATTATCTACAGGAGAAGGTTATCAATTTTTCTTTGGAGAAAGCGCCTCTTAATCGTTAATTAATACATTTTTTTTTTAATGCAGTTTCAATGTTGCGGAGCAATAAGCTTTTCGGATTGGCAACACAGCACTTGGAAAATCAAGGCACCAGAAGATATAAATATTGTACCTGATTCTTGTTGCAAGACCATGAAAGACTATTGTGGAAAACGTGACCATCCATCCAACATAAACTATAGCGTAAATTTTTTTTCTATTCCTACTTTCTTTTTTTCTCCCAGATTTAATGCAATTCTATTTCAGGGTTGTCTGGGGAAGATGGAAGATCATTTGCGAAATCATCTGTCAATATTGAGCGCTGTAGGTTTAGGTATTTGTGTCATACAGATATTTGGTGTAGTGTACGCTTGCATGCTGTTTATTAAGTTGCGAAATATTGAAGAGGAATCAGACGGACTTATGTCCCATTAGGAGGCTGATTGATGACCATTATACTATGTATTGTGTATGTCGTACTTTTGTTGTCTTGCTACATAGCAAAATTCAAATTTGCCGCAATTATTTTAGTAACTTCAACATACAGATATTAAAATACCTATAAACGTAATACAAAATTGTAGGTAATTTCATGCTTTAATGTTGAAGTTTCTAAAAATAATAGCGGCAAATTTGAATTATGCTGTGTGGGTTACGTGTTAAAAGTCAGCTAGTCAACGAATTTATTAGTTCGTAGGGTTTTATATACGTAGATATTAACTTAAAGCTATAGTAATAAAATTAATAATAAAAGTAATAATTTAATGTTCTTAGTTAATAGTTTTACATTCTTTAAATGTATTTATAATAAAAGCAAACAGAGTATTTACATAGATATTTAAAAAGAAAATGTATTTATAACGTTTATGTTGAAATTTATCTGAAATAATAAAGAAACAATTCTACTTTTGTAAACTTTTCTCTTAATTATTATTCTTATAATGGTAAAAGTGTGTTTTATAAGGGACACGCTGTATGTAAGATGTTATAACTTTTACAATATAATAATTATTTCAGTATTTCTTACCTGTATATAATTACTTATAACCCAAAACCTAACCCTAGTTGCACTATATTAACCGGCGACTTATGCAACCAATATTACACTGATGACGCTGTGGTTTATAAACTCTCAGTACACTTCTGTCATATATATACCGTGTACAACCAACGAAGCTTTTTTTTGAGCGTTCTTCGGTCATTTAGCAAGTATACAAACCGCAACTGCTACTGCCCTTTAGAAATCATTCGTATCTAGTTTTTCTTCTCGTTCATAGTTGTTGTTCCCTTGTAATTTTACAAATAAAAACATTTTTAAAGTGGTTTAATTATTTAGTCATTTATCAAAAGCACGGCTGTTTTAAGGTTGCTGTAAAGCAACATAACCTAAAATAATTGTTTTGTCAATCTGTGATAAACATACCATTCTGTGAGACGACACTAAAAAGCAAAGAACACCTTGTGTCGATGCGCATGCGTCAGTTGAGCGCGCAAAATTAATGACGTAAAATAAAAGCGTTATGCGATTTTTTAAATAGATAATTTCGATTAAGTTAAAATATAGCGTTCTTTATTTTTCTGTGCTTCTTCCTTTGCTAAATTAAATTTAATAATAATTGAAATTAAATAAAATGGCATAAATCTCCTAACGAAAATTCCAAATTTAATATACATGCCTAAAGAGCTTTGTCCACGCCAAGTAGCCAATTTTGAAACCCATTCAACCCTAGATAAAGTTGAAAGCAAAATAGGAAAATATAATAACCAACCGGTGCCGGACTTGAGAATGGAAATCCACGTATTCTCGAAACACGTGTCGTCCCGAATTAATTAATACTTGTGCGGGAGGAGTAATCCGAACAGTGTGT
>JARFOC010001231.1:157425-172049 GCA_031763485.1 Osmoderma eremita | reverse complement strand
ATCTTGCTTAATAGCATACTTCAATAAAAAAACATCGTCACGTTCCACTACCCGATGCCGACTAGTATAAACACACTAGTACACTGTAAAAACTTCTAAAAACTTGCTTGTCGGCCGGAAACTTTTATGTGGCCACGAGGGTACATTAAGCATATATTTTAGAACACATGGAAAATGATGGATCTCTTACAATTGTGGATGCTTGGAAAAAAATTACAATTTTAGATTGTGTTAAGCATGTTGGAGCGTCCGAGATTGAGCAATCCACGCTCAATGCTTGTTGGAAAAAAGTATGGTCGATATAGTTTAAGGGGACTATAGGTTAGCATTGGACCATGAATATTCTCAGATTATTGAATTGGCACACATAATGTGGGGAGAAGGTTTCGAGGACTTAGCTGAGGCTGATATTATTGAACTTATGGCGGATAACCTGGATGAAGATGATTTAGTTAATATGCTGACCGAAACAAATGATGCTAACAATGAGCTCGATTAAGAGAAGCCTGAACCAGCTGCGTTTACAGCAACAATCATCCATGCAGGACTTGAATTAAGGTGAAAATTAGTTAATCATTTCCTACAAGATGACCCGAATGTTCAGGGAGTTTCAGAGATCTCAGAGATATTAAAAAATGCTTAAGTCAATACGAGGAGGTATATCAAGAGTTAACCAAAAATCAAACACAATTTTCAATTACAGAATTTATTACCAAGTCCAGCAACTATATAACCAGAATCGCATCAAGTACCTTCGAGTGATGAAAGTGATATCATACCAATGAGGAAGAAAAGAAGATATCAAACATATAAGTTGGTTAAATTCATTTTTATTGTTGCAACAAATGAATTACATATGTATGTACTTATTGTGCATATTTTTGAATTATTTTTGTATTTGTCAAGGTATATTTTATTTTACATTAACATAATAAAGAACATTTTTTAGTTTGTTTTCGTTTTACACGGTTTTACATGTAAAATCTACCATTTCGATTTGTACGATTTTCTTACGATCTTCAGTTATTTCTTTATGTAAGCAATTATTCAACTGGTGTAGAACACAATTTTCGTGGTTTTACCTTAATCAGAGATATTAAGGCTAACAATTTTTCTTTTGTAGTTTCTACTGATGATGACAAACTTAGTAGCCGAAATACGTACATATTTAGAGTAATTCACTCTTTGAGGTGGTAGGGCATTTTTGGTTTAATTCTATCGAACCAAGAGACACGTTGTTGTATCAAAACTTGTATATGTTACAAAATACATTTGTGTTAGCGATATGTGTTATCAATTTCGATTTCAAAGGGATAAAAATAGAAGAAAATCAAATTAATATAAGTGCAACGGTTATGCAAAAGCGTTATAAAATATACCAGAATAAACTTATAGCTGGTAGTAACTTTCCCACACGTTTTATCTCTTGCATATGTTTTATTGAATAATGTTACCAGTCGAATCTATTTTATGTAGACATAGTCTTGTCTTAGATTTATAGCGTGTTAATTCAGCAAATTTATTTGCCTCTTGAAAACCCATTACAAAAACGCGTTAAGCTTTAAACAAATTCAAGTACACCTCATTTGATATGAAATACGGTTAAGTATAAAAGTTATATGTATTAGTTGTAAATTATAAATTTGAAATTTTGAAAGAAAAATATGCAAATTTTGAAGTATATTAAATTATTTTCAATGCAAAGTGGTATTAGACTATTTACTTCTTAATTTAGGGTACTTATTGGATAAAAAATTCCTAATTTTGCATTGGATATTGGAATGGAAGAATGAGCCAGCCTAGATTGGCGATAATTCTGTATTTTTCTAAATGCTAAAAATGGTTGTTTTGTGCGCAATCTCTTATTCATAGAAACAATACTGTAGATGAGTTTCTCATCTTACCAAGATTGATAAAACAAATTTTTGTAATCTATAGTGATAAGTATACGCTTAATAGTAGATACGCATAATAATATGATTTTACATATATCTGCCTTGAATCATAATATTTAAACTATAATCACAATAGTTACAATATAGTGTAACAGTCTCAATTACGAGATACGTTATTATCCTGTCAACAGATGATATATTTACCACCTGAAAAACATCCGACTGACCAAAATTCGTTGAGAAACGTTCATCTATATTGCTTTCCGTTAGCGGCGATCCTCTAAAATAATTTCCACGCACTAAAAACAGCTGTCTGCTGGTGGAAACCTGATACTTTTAAGAGACTCCCTCCGTCCCACTCCGACGAGTACGTGTCCGATCGGTTCTTTCTTTTCGCTCTCATGGCAGAAAAACAAACACATTAAAATGAACAGCGCTGCACATTGACAATGCCTATAAATAGACCATATACTTCTATATGGGTTTTAGAAGAGTGTTATCGTACTAGCATCTCTTCTGGACCCCTAGAAAACGGTCTACAGGATGTTTTCATTCCCCGTAGCGCGAACCACCTTATATACTGTTATCTCTTTTTAATGCGGTATAATTTATAAAGATAAAAGATTATCTGGTGAGTTGGAATTTCATTTTCAAAGGGGGATTAAAATAATTATTATGTCAAGAGGACTGTTCTCGTTTTTGACAAATTCTGTTGCCCTTTTCATGATCCGTATTTGTCCGCTTTATTGTTCATTGTTTCTCAATCTATTGTTTCCGTTTAGTTTTGAAAGTGCCGGTAGAATACGGGCCAGTTCCTTTTCATTTGTGCTTACGTTGCAGGGGTACCACTGCATGCGTGAATACTTCGTAAGAACAGGGCGTTAAGGAAATCGATGAAGTGTTACGAAAATGTACATGTGCGTGTATTTATATAGTAGGTATATCTGTTTCTTTTAATTTTAACAAAATTTACCTAATAACGTAAATAATTTCAATATATCAACATCCTGGCTGTTATATTATGGCACGTTTAAAAATTTAAGAAAATTAATTAAGCAAGAAATTGAAGAAGCATATTCCCTATATATTACGAAAATCCAGAGTATCGTTAAATAGAATCCCAAGGAGTTATGGAAATACACTAACAGCATAAAAGGCTCTACACGTTTACCAAATGAATTTTCTGATAACGGCTCCGTTTACGATGATCCTCAAAGCATAGTAGATGCCTTCGCTAAAATGTTCTCAAGCATGTATTTTCCACAATCAAACAAAGTTTCCTAATGCCTTCAGTTATGTACCATTATTTGAAATGCAACCGGTAACCGAAGATGATCTGCATAATTCCTAGTTTTTTGGTGAGAGATGCCCGCTATGTACTTGCCAAACCACTAGCATTTATTATCAATATGTCTACAAAACATCTATTTTTCCTACTCGATGGAAAATAGCAAGATTTACGCCTGTCCACAAAAAAGGGAATATAGCAGATACTTGGTAAAGATTGCAAGGAGTGTGGGGCAGCACAATAAAAACACTGTTCGGATTACTCCTCCCGCACAAAGTATTACTTAATTCGGGAATACGTGGATTCCCATTATCAAGTCGAATAACCGAATGAGCGCGAAAATAACTTAAACTAGAAACATGCACTGTTTTTTCTTCTTCCTACATTCCCTGTACCTATATCTAACATATGGCGCAAATATTTTTGGAAAGACCACCCGAGTATTCTAAAGTGTACGCCTTTATTACTCCAATAAATCCATTAGTACGGAAAATGACAAGGGCGGTTCTTCTCGATTAAGAAGGTTTTTATTCTTTTTAACATAAATGGATTCATAAGCATCGAGCTCGCGCGTCGATGTTACCGATTTCATTAGTTTTAAATTATCTATATTTATATTATGTCCGGTTTTTACTATATGTTCCGCAACGCGAGATATATCTGCTCTCTCATGTCGGTAGTGCGAAATATGTATTTTATACCTAGTTTCTATAGACCTCTTTGTATGTCCAATATAAACTTTCTCACAATCTCCACTGTCAACAACACCTTAGAAACTCCATAACGCTTACTCCGATAGAACCCCGCGACAAAAATAAATTCCGAATATTACCTATTCACAAAATAACTAAAGGAATTAGCCGAGTCGTAAAAGTCGAAAATATGAAAATCCACTTCTATTAAAAAGAATAAAAGCCTTCTTAATCGGGAAGAAGCGCCCTTGTCATTTTCCGTACTAGTAATAAAGACGTCCACTTGAGAACACCCGGGTGGTCTTGGTAAGAATTTTTGCGCCCGGGGTGTGGAAGAAGGTTGTACATATGTTAGATAGTGGTAGAGGGAATGAAGGGAAAAGAAAAAGCAGTGCATGTTATTAGTTTAAGTTATTTTCGCGCTTATTCGCCTATTGGACTTGATAATGGGAATCCACGTATTCCAGAAACACGTGTCGTCCCGAATTAATTAATACTATGTGCGGAAGGAGTAATCCGGACAGTGTCTTTATCAGATATGAATAATTATCGACTTATAACAATATTTTCAAACTTCGCTAAAATATTGGAACGGCTTATGTATTACACAATTTATCGAAATGTTCGGCCATTTATCTCAATGAAACAACATGGATTTATATCTGGAAGATCCACCACAACTAATATTACTTCAATTACACAATTCCTAAGTGATGTCCTAGATGATGTGGACAGGTTGACGTCGTATGTATGGATTTTTCGCGGGCCTTTGACACTATTGACCATGAAATTCTCCTCTATAAACTAAGCTCTTTCGATCACATGAGGTTCTTGTTACGTCTGGAGTATACAGGGCTCCAATTTGGGAACCGCTGCTTTTTGTGCTCTTCTTAGATGATTTGTTGAAGGCCTTGCGATGTGAGACTCTTGTATATGCCGATTACGTTAAAGTGTATTCCAGAATTGACACCATCAGTGACGTTTTCAGGTTTCAGGGAAGCATTGATTATGTATCTGCATGGTTGCTGGAGAATAGCCTGATATTAAGTCCTGCGACATGCACTCATTTTACTCGTAGGGTAAAAGCTATTCCTTCTTCGTACAGCGTAGGTGACCGTCAAGTTCCTGTACGTGACACTGTCAGGGCCTTGGGGATGCTGTTTGTTCAATTCTATTTTGGAGGTCATATTCGTCAGAAGTGCTTGTGCAGCCATGCTCGGATTTATTATTAGATCTTCGAAGCACACTAAAGATCCGGATTTACTGAGGACGAAAGAATGAAAGAAACTTCAGAAGTCTTCGCTGCACTCTTTTAATGGAATTCTGATAACATTGATAATAGAGATACCATACGATTGATGCATATTCGAGTCGGCTCACAACATATGCAAGGTATATATCACTCTTATCAATATTATCGGAATTGCATTGAAAGAGTACGGCGAATATTTCTGAAGCTTCTTTCGTTTAAGATTGATGGTGTATATCCTGTAAGGAATGTAGGCTACAACTTGCTATTACAGCGCCATCGTTTGCAAAGTCTCTCTGGAAGAAGTGAATTCGATAGTGCGCGATTTCTTTACAAACTAATAGATGGTCAAGTGGAGTGTGCTTACCTACTTTCCGCAATAGGCTCTCATATTCCTCAGCTATCTTTTCGTAATGTTCCGTCTTTTTGCGCAGTGTCAGCAAGAACTAATGTATTGTTGAAATCGCCTGTTCAACATATGTGCTGCAACACCAACAATTTATACAAAGGCATTTTTGCTCGTGAATTTTTTTCATAATGAATGATGTGCAAAAAAATTCAAGCAATATATATGAAAATTATTCTAAAAAATACACAGTACCTACAAATAAGTTTGGCTTTTGTGTAGTTTGTTGATCGAGTGTAGTAAATAATCTATGGCTACTAAATATTTTGTTTATTCCACTGTAACGTAACTAGTGCTTCTCCAGGATAGTCAGAGATTTTTAAACAACGAAATTTTAAAGCAACAGAAGTTAATGCTTAAGTAGCAAACTTTTAATGAAACCTCTTTAATGTTGGCGTTAATATGCCTATTAATCTGAAAGATTTAATAGTTCAGAAATCTTTTCCCACGAATATTTGCTTTTCCTCTTATTACACAGGTGCAAATATATTTAATATGCGACATTCATATAATTGGAAGTCTTTCTTTTACGAAAGTATCACTAATAAAAATCTTTATTGCCTCCACTTAAAATGTAATAAAACCACTAACACCAGAGAAGATTATATAGCTCTCATACTTGCGATCTCTAAGGACCAAGAAGAGTGTTAAAATCCACAAGGGACTCTTCGCTTTATGGCATTGCTTCGGCTTAGTTCAGTTAAATACTCGCTCCCCGAGGATTTCCGCCCATTCCCGTTCTTGGTTTTATTGTTTGCGTATCGCCAATTAATAACATTACAATTTGAATACGCCAGAATGTAATTCGATAGCGAGTTTAGCAGGGGAAAGATAAATAATACGCGTACAGCTCCCGACACTGAAAATACGTTCTATTATTATTTCCTACAATAAAAAGACATTCGATTTAATAATATTAGGGTTAGGTTACTAGGTTTAATTTACACCACAGGGCGCAATTACATGTCCATAGTTTTACCAGATAGTAATAATAAAGTAGTGAAATTGAAAATGTTTTCTGAGAAATTATATTTGAAAGAATGTTTTTAAGTAAAGCTAAAAGAAGACGGTATGATAATATTAAATATAAAATTTTAGTTGTTCCCGCAGTATCTTGAATTTTTAATGTAAAATACATATAAAAGAATATGTTGAATCAAGATTATAGTAATCGTTTAAAATTTGAATTCATGGTGAGGTTTAATTGGACTTAACTTTTTTCAGCCAATAGCAAGTCAGATTAGCGTTTTAGACTCTTCATTTATTTATTTCACCACTGGTTCACCTTTTTTTCCTCTACATTTTACTGTAATAATGATTCGCATGGAAACAAATTATTATGTGTTGGCAAAACAGAGCTATGAAGAAGTTGGTTATGTTTTAAATAAACAAAGTGCACAATTTCTACTTGGAATGAAGCCACTTTTTTATTCTAACGTTTAATTAAAACAAACAAAACAACATAACAAAGGTGAAGTCTAATTTCACAACAAGTTTTCTAAATGTCCTCCTTGTCTTTCACGACAATTCTGGGTTTATTCCATTACGTGCAGTACGTGACGGGCTTTCAGTTCGTCCAAATTACGTGCTTGCATGTTATTGTAAACTTTACTTTTCAGATATCCTCAAACAAAGCAATCATTTGCATACAAATCAACTGATCTTTTGAGGGTACTGTATTCGTGTCAGGTTTGTGCATGAGGATTTGTACTGGATCAATAACTAATGGAAAGGAAATTTAGTATTTTCAATGAATAAATACAGGATATAAGTAAGTTCTGAGTGTTGACCTCATCATTTATTATCTACCATGAAATTGTTAAGATACTCCTATGACAATGTAGTAGAATTTGGCTGTTTTTAATAAAGTGTAAAATTTCAACTTTGGATGAAGAAATTATTTTATTGTTAATTGCTAATTAAGACAAACAAAACAAAGGTAAACGTAGGTAAATGTAGCTTCGTTGGTAAAAAAAGCGTTTTATTCAAAATTTCTACGTTTTTATTTAACAAATTAAACATTGTTTCACATAAATCTGTTGGGTTTATCTTATCTTCCTCGAAAAGCTCTTGATGATTTGTATTATGTATGGCTTATAATTGAATTCTTTCACGGTTTGGTACACCGAACTGTACGATACTTCAAAATGTTTGGCTACATCTAAAAGCGGCCGTTTATGTACATAACTTAGGATATTCAGATTGATATGTTCTGTTAAAATGTGATTGGTTTCATTGATTTTTCTGTGAGAACACAACCACCTGCTTTGAATTTGTTAAAAATATAGAGCATAGTTGCGCACATGCTACAGGCATACTTTTTGGCAGATTCTATAGGCCTTCAGGATAATGCCCCTAACCCTTCTTAAATTATTATTCTTCTAATACCAAGATATCATTGCTACCTTTTCATTTTTGTTTTACCTGTTCATAATTTAAATAAATTTTCTACTTTTCAATAAAAGGTATTTAATTTGTGATAAATGTATGACTAAATATGAAAAGTAGATTATTAAATTAATAAAGAAATGTTTGACACAAAAAATTGTTTTTTTTCACACTAACGACTTGCCTACGTTACCTGTAGGAAATACCTATGTGTAACGTTACAAAATGAGGTCCTGTATATGCCAAATACAATTTGCTAGTGATCTGCATTGGTGGGTTATTAGCATATGAAATATTGTTATTATTTATTATAAATGATAATACAATTTAAAAAGAAAAGCAAACTGAATGCAGCCAAAATTGAGAAATTATTGCTATTCCGGAAATAGGCTTGGAAGGTAGGTAGAATACTTGTGTGCCACTTAATGAAGCCAAAGAGAAGAGTTCTCAGGAATCATGTAACATACTAAGTTCACAGTTTTCTCCAAGGGCAGCAACCTTTCGTAAACTAATTGAATTTTATAACATTGAACAAGATAATGGAGAGTCTATAAATGATTATTATGTAGGATTAAAAACGTAGCTGGTATATGTAACTTTGGTAGCCTATTGCCGGACATTTTAAGGTACAAATTCCTGAGTTGGTTAGTATGCCGCCAGATTTTAGACCGATTAAAATCATTAATCACAGAAATCATTATCAGAATTAGAGGAATTATCGTTGAAGAAGGAAGCAGCGATTAAATCAAGTAGAATTTCGGTGATAATAATTAATAAAATGAATCAAGCGAGAGGTTATGAGAAACGTGAATAGTGCGAGCTGTAGTGAACACGAACGTCATGCATGTGGTAAAGGTGCACATAATTCTTTCAAGTGCAAATGCAGGAGGAATGTTATACAATACTAATGGAACTTTTAGGATAAATCTATGACATAACACAAGGAAAACCATAAAACAGTAGTGGAAGGTCCATCACGATAATAACAAAATTTTACAAAAATATACATTGGAAACCGCAAGAGATAGGTTATGTGTGAGAAACAAAAACACAACAATGGACCAAGCATGAATTTAATCGCGATTTGTGTATTTGCACAAAATCGCTCTATCTGTCACTTACAGAATTCTGTTACCTTAGAGAACCGTAAAGATCTGTAAGAAATTGAACAGAATTGACACGTTAACAAATCATGACTTTCTGGTTCAAACTGCGTTTGCATCACTTCTCTCATCGCTGTGGGCGAATGATAATACTCCCTATTATCGCACTAGGCGGTGGATTACTGTATAAAATGATTCTTCTGATATTTAAGTTGTCACTTTTTCTTATACTTATTGTTGGATTATCGGATAATAGATCGTCGAACAATCATAAATAGTTTTGTACTTACAACATCAGATACAAATATTGATACGATGAAACGCAAAGTTGGTGACGCCGCTGAATCTGCCGACCACCGGTTTGCTACTGACGGACTAAAGCTAAATTAAAAAAAAGACCATGAAAATGAATTTTACAGCCAGCCGACCTGCGTGGTGGTGAAGCTAGATACCTCGGTATCACCTTAGATAGCTTACTAATATGGGAAAACACATAGGCGACTTAGTCAGCAATATTCGGTATAAGAAGAATTAGTAAAATCTTAGATGCAACTTCGGCAAAACTCGCGTATTACGCGATGTTCCATGCGAAGGCTACTTATGGCATTCGTGCGTGGGGACACTACACCTATATGCACAGGGTTGTACTGGCGCAGAAAAGGGCAGTTCGCGCAATTGGGGGTTCCCAGGGAAGCGGTTAGACCAGTTTCCAAACTGCCCCGAATACTAACAATACTGTCTGTGTACATATGGCAATAGCTGAAAGAGACACACGCGTATAGGTAGCTCTTTCCACGAAGACGTGGCATCCACGATCATAACACGAGGCGACGTCTGAGGCTCCAAACAGACTATCCACGCTTAAACTCATCAGAACACCTTCAATGAATGGCGCTTCAGATCCGTTGCTAGCTGGTTATAGCACGAAATTCTACCGTGCCTCGACACCCACAGTAGCTTAACCCATTAACGGCCGCATATGAAAATTATTAAAAAATTGGAAATGTTTATTGTTGAACTAAATTGAGTTGAGTAAAACAAAGTCATTTACAAAATGTTATTCATATATTTACACAGCATCATAAAAAAGAATGGTGTTGCGAAAACGCAACGTTGGCGGTATATGGTATCTTCTTACTTTCGGTGGTATCGGTGAAAACATTTGGTATGTAGATACAGACCTTACACTTCATATACATAATAACTGTAGTGCTGTGGAAAATCGGCATCTTCTTCTTTGTTCTATGACAGATTTTTCAATTACGTGTGTCCTACATTGTCGTAACGTGCATCAGAAGTCGACGAAGAGGGATGTCCCAGTAAAATGTTCGATGGTTTTTCTGGTTTCAATAAATGCATAACCACATCACTGCGAACGTTTAGTTGGGTTATTTTAGCTTCATTACAAATTCTGTGTATCTTCCACACATTTACCAAAGCTCTCCCTAGTGAGGTTGATAAATGGTGGCCACCACCATTTTTCTTCTTATAGGGATTTTATAATTTTCTATGGAATCATCATGCAAGTCGACCCCGCCCATGTGTCGATTGCATTTCTTCTCTATTGTCTTTACGACTGTATTGTTCCATACTTCCAATTGACTCCACTTCTATATTAGACGCTGCAGTAACAACTGATTCTGACAACATCGTCGTTCCAACGCACTGGGCTTGTTTCTTATAAACATCATCCTTGAATGTCTTCCACAATAGGGGACCATTTGTTCGTGATAAATGATGTGAAAAATATCAAATTGTAAAAATCTCTCAATCAAGAGATCGAATAACGGCCGTACTTTTGCAAATGTACCTAATTTTTGTAAATAGCTATTATCCCATAAATGAATATTTTGTTTGATATCTCGGAAACATTGTTTCGTGACATTGTTTTCCTTACCAATCGTACTCCTTTGTCATCGTCTAGAGACCAGTATAAATCTATTTGTTGCAAAATGTAGTAGCCTGGCAAAATAACCATTTCCGTAAATCATTTATGTCAATGTGGAAATTGTGTCGGCTTTTGCTGCATGCATATTTTCTTTTTGAATAGTAAGTATGTATTATTGTGCTGAGGACAGTGTCATCAATCCACAAGGAAAACAATTCGAAAGGGCTACACCGAACTGTTTTTGTAATTCCCTTACGGCCACTGCTTCTACATTATTAGTGTAGTGCTAAGTAGATCAAGAGATACTGTTACTATTTTTTGTTGCAAAATTTTAAACCCCTGGCATATACGTTTACATACGTATAAACATATACAACTGCAAATCAGGAGAAAAATAGATTTATAATCATAAACGCAACTTGCACTATTTTGAGCTCAGCATTTTCATTGCGAGAAAGGGCAGGTATACATATGTGGCCAACGTTGCGAAAACGCAACAACGAACTTATCAGTAAAGAACTCCAGTTCAAAGGAAGATGATATATGTTTTAGTGTTACCAACGAACTATTAGACCCTTCTATGATAACCTATGAGCAAATACACATCTTTTCATAAAATCAGGGGAAAATATAGGAAATAATATATTACAGTGTCCAGCTCTCAAAAATGGTCAAACTTTAACATTTTTTTCTGATAAACCCGTACGTTATTTGTTGAAAATAAAAATGCACTGTGTTGTGTTTTCGCAACGTTGGCGGTTAATGGGTTAACTGTGCTGAGTTTCGCTAAGCACTGGAAGTCTTGCAGACAGTCCGATACCAGCCCGGATGTTATTCGATAAAATGCTAATACCTTCAATGTCGCTTGACTGTCGGTGTAAATGTTAAGCAGTTTGCTTTGTGGCTCCTGCTGTAGATATTCCCTACCACAGATATGTATTGCACAGATTTCAGTTTTAGGCACGGATGCTTGCCTCCCAAAGTGTACGCGTTGTCTTCACTCTGGGCGCACTCTCTCCCCCCGCATACCTCTGAACCTGTGCACGTTTTTATTCCGCCTATGTGCCAGATATTGGTCTGCGGCGATATTCGCTTCAGCCTTTCTCACCATTGCCCCCAGTCTGACATGACTTGTTGTATTTGTTGCAGGATAGTTTGTGGGTCATAGAATCGCGACTCATATATCACAGGGGATTTGGAATAACCCTTGTTATTTTGGTATGCCCTAGATTTTCCTAGGTTGTTTTAGGTTGAACAAATTAAATACTACCTATGTAAGAATCAGCAAATCGTGTTTTAGCCGGTTCTATTAATTAAACTTTCATAATAACTTGTGATACTGTGATGTACGAAACATGTCTACCCGCTTATTCGTTAAATGGCACGCACTGTACATACAAGAATATGTGCCACATAATACATACGTGATTATGCACAGATAAGTCATAATCAACATTTTATAACTTGGTTCTGTTTAAGAACACACAACCAATAGCCAATACCAAACGGAGAAAAACAATCGCGAATACGGGCATCCATTAATTTAGCCTTAAAAGAATATGTAGACAATTTACGATAATAATGAATATATATTTTCTCAATAATTCAAAATTCAACGGTTGCATGAATTGCCATAGCTGTTTTACGGTGCAACTGACCATAGTCCATAAATATTAATTCACTTAAGCGTTTTTGTGTTTATGGGCTGTAAAGTTCATAACAAGAACAAGAGTCGTGCCAAGGAATCGTAAAGTGCAACGCAAACAAGAAGGGAGTTAAACATTAAAACTTATTAATTTGATATAAAGGGAACCACGGGCATTAATCAGATGACCACACGCTATATCATTTACGAAAACTGTTGTGCGAGCTGAGGTTCCAATACAAGGGGCGGTTGGTGGCTATAAATCTTTACAAGGAGGCTGCTGCAGGCAAGTTAGAAAGTAAACGGTGAAATATTGGCCTTATATATGGGTTGTTTTAAGGCTACGCGCCTCCTATGGAAGGAAGACCGTGTAACCGGTTTGTTAACAAATTGAAGATTGATTTCGTCGTAGCGTTTCAGTGATTTATGATTCACACGTTTCCACGAATGCCTGTTAATTATCACCATGTGTGAAGTTAACAACGGTGCATTTTGCATATTTCGAATACTGAAATAATTTACGTGAAGAGGAATGATTGTTTGGAAATACGGAAAGTTGATATTTATTCGAATTAAGGTAACGTTTAAGATAAGCTCATGTTTCAGCGATCTTCTTTGTTTGAAAATTGCAAATAACTTCTAAGCATGTCATAAGCTTCAACGTCATAACATTTTACAAACTTAATTATTCGTGTCCAAAAAGGCTAATTACAATAGATCGTCTCAACCTCCGAATGCAGTACAGAGCTAATGAGAAGTCGATACACAGTTGCCGAATTGTCGAATCAGCTGTACATTATTACCTTCGGTTCCATTATTTAATTTCCGACAGTCCAAATGCATATTTTGAGGAAAACAATAAAAAAATTTAAAAAAACCGATTTTTTTAAATTTAACAATCAGTGAAAAAGCCCATATTTTTATTTATTATTGCTCAACATTAACGTAATTTACATTTCGAACATTTATTTAGGAATTGGGGTATTGTACAATTTATTAAATTTAAAATAAAATATATAATTCTTTAACAAATAATAGTTCTCACTTTTGTAACAAAAATAGCGGGAATCATACAAATCCCCATATAATACAATAATATTTAAGAAAGGAATAGTAATTACACACACATATGTCTTATTTCAACTTTTAATCAGTCCATGAACTAGGTTGATCTTCAGATGATGACAAATCTGTTACATGAATAATAAATTCATCAATGTCATCTTGCAAATTATCCACTATCCACATTACCTTTACAATATTTTTTACATGTTTGATGTAATTTTGTCAACTGTTACAGTGTTATATGCTCTTCGAATTAATTCCTCCATATCTTCTACCTTAAATGTGGTATTATTCATGTTTATACACTTTTTGACTTATGCCCATACCATTTCAATGGGATTTAACTTGCAGTTATAAGGTGGTAATCGAAGAACATCATGACCTTTTTCTTTTGCAAGTTCGTGAATCCTGCTTTTATCACACTGCGGTTTAATTTGTGACACGCAAAACAGCTAGTCCCTTTTTAGCATATCGTCAGTTGTTGGTATTTGTTTCTCACGGAGCCAATCAATGATATTGTTTTTGTTCCATGCTGACGTTAAAATTTTCTAATTTCCTGCAGTTATACGAAGCATTATCAAGAACAGTCACTGACTTCTGCGGTGTATTTGGAAGCAATTTCTTAATAAACCAATTCTCGTATGTGTCGAAATCCATCTCATGGTGAGCATCAGCAGTGCTTCTCTTGCAGAGAAATGTGTATTCAGCACCAGGAACAAATCCATTAACATCACCAGCATGAAGTAGTGCAAAACGAAGTCCGGTTGGGGATTTCAAACCAGTACCTAATCCTTGGATAAGAGCTTGTCGACTATTTTGAATTGTCTCTCCAAGTTTTATTCACTGCGTGCCCTATATTCACCCATGATTCATCAGTATATGTCAGAGGTGGGGAACGCGCGGCCCTAAGGCCGCTTGCGGCCTCAGAGGCCTCGCGTTTCTTGAAGGGTGTTAACTAAACTAGTGTTGTCGATTAGTTTATTTTTATAGTTGTATTGACTACTT
>JARFOC010001231.1:134490-144739 GCA_031763485.1 Osmoderma eremita | reverse complement strand
TATTATATGGGGATTTGTATGATTTCAGCTATTTTTGTTACAAAAGTGGAAACTATTATTTGTTAAAGGATTATATATTTTATTTTTTATTTTAATAAATTGTACAATACCCCAATTCCTAAATAAATGTTCGAAATATAAATTACGTTAATGTTTAGGAATAACAAATAAAATTATGGGCTTTTTCACTGATTCTCAGATAAAGAATTCCATTTTTTTTTATATTTCACTTTTTTTTTCTCAAAATATGCATTTTAACTGTCAGAAACCCAAATAATGGAACTGGAAGTAATAATGTACAGCTGATTCGACGATTTGGCAACCGTGTATCGAATTCTCATAAGTTCTGTACTACATTCGGAGGTTGAGACGATCTATAGATAGCCTGCAATAGTATCTAGGTGTAAAAGAGTCGTAATATTTTAAATATCTCACCATTTATTCATTTATTTAATGTTTCAAGCATTCATCAATTATTAGTTATCGTATTTATTCTATTCTTCAGTATTAATCGATCATATTTATGAACCATATTAAAATATCCTTTGATACCACATAAAAAAAATCACCCAGTTTATTAAAGAATGATACTATTGACACGTGGGCTCCCATTGTCAACCAAGTCCAGGGAGTCCCAAATTCTGAACTTGGTAGACAATGAGAGCTCACGTGCTTCCGAAACATTTGTACAGAATTTTATTAAATCAATTTGTCGTGTGCGGAATTCCCGATATATTCTGTTATTTAATGTTCTCTGATTTTACTGGATATACTCTTAAAGAGACTTGTTCTAGCTGATCAAGCAAATATGTTTTCTTTTTATAAATAGTACCTTTCTACTCTAAAAACCAAGCAAAAGAATCCACTATTCCATTACAAATAATAGGAATTAATCGACACTCTGTGAACGCAACAAGAAAAATGATCCAGCAAATGCAGTTTTTCTGTCGCCACATAGTGAAAACCTCTCCTATTCTCGTCTAGAACTAACACCCTAAAGGGAAACGGAATGAGACTTAACTCGCCGAGTTAGGGGAGGAACACACCGCCGAAGAAAACAAATGTCGGTCGCCTGGTCACTCATGGCCGCCCCCTTCATCAATCAGATGGTTGTTACTGTCACACTTTTAACCTTTTTCCTTTCGGCACTAGATTTTTTCCTATGCAGTAGATAAAGTCGGTGCGGTGAGTGTTGCTCGTGGAGAATTTAAATGTGAATTTTACGACTAAATCTATTTAAGGTCTGGGTGGATTCGTGGGAGTTGATAGGGGATAAATTTCAAGGTTTAGAGCTATTTTGAGGTTACTTGAAATCGATGTTATTCTTCTAGGATTGATTTGATGGACCAATATGGTTAATGAACTACTGTTTTGGGCATGTTATATATGTTTATACAAAAGAACAATCCGTAATTCAGATATGTGCGACAAAAGGAATAGACATTATTGGAGCGGACAAAATTATTTGATAATGGTTCCGCGTAATCCCCAAAATACCTTTGGATTGAACGTTTGGTTTGGTTTAGTCAGTTCACAAATTATTGCTCCTATTTTCTATCATCACTCCTTGACCGAGGTACGCTATGTTGAATTATTATCGCCAGGTCTTCAAGATTTTATAGAAAACGTAATGTTAGTTGACTATTCTCCTTATGGACGTCTACCCATAAGGATCTAACGCACAAATTCGTCGGCTTTTAAGCCTTTATCTATCTTGTTTATAACCAACGTTATCGAAATCGAGTTGCAGGTCAAAATTAGCCGCACTGTAAATAGCATTTATGGTAGGATTATCATCAATGCGACAAGAAATGTTATCAGGAGAGCTCAAAAATGTCTTGAGAAAAACAGCGATACTTTTCAACATTTACCAAGATATATTAATGGAGATCATTTATTATTTCTAATGTGTAATGTACTTTTACATTAGTATTACCATTATTCCTCTCACTGCCTATTTGATTATTGTTGTGACAATTATTAGCTAGCTAATAATACGTTGACTGCCAAGATACTTTTCAGGATTCCGGTATAAAAAGCCAATTTAGAGTTTGGCAAGTAAACTAAACTATACGAGATAACTCGTTGTTAGCGCCCTACGCAACAACGCCCACTACCAGTTATCTCGTAGTTAGATGTCAACGTGCCAGTGTATCTTATTTGTTTTTTTTGTAGGTTTACGGTAATTATGTATGCATGTAGGGTGGTGGATGTCCGTTGTCCGTCGATGGGGGAGGGGGCTTAGAAAGCGCGTAAAGATAAGGATTTAAACCCTTTCCTTTTGCCCTTATTATTTCACTACTTTACTTTTTGACTTTTACGATTTGTTTACTTTTTTCTAATGACCATCTTGTGACCATCACAACAGCAAACTATAGTTCGTGAACTCGTTTCCAAGTCATCGAGTCGTTCGGGAGTATGGTGATACTCCCGAATCAACAGACGAAACGTGGGTACACCACCTTTTACCCACGTTTCGTCTCCTGCAACTATAGATTCTAGAAATCCGTTTTCCTGACGACAGCGCGTCAAAAGCTCCATTGCAGCCGCCATTCGTTGCATTTTGTGTTGTTCCGTCAACAGTTTTGGCACCCATCTCGCGGACACTTTACGATATCCTAATTCAGATACGATTTCACTAACAGAGCTTTTAAGAACACCAGTCAGTAGAGCAATTTCTCGTATTTTCAACGTATCTTCTCCAATCATCGTATCGACCTTTAATTGATTCTCATCCGTTTTCATTTTTTCTCCTGCCGCCGTGAAATGGCTGACCTCCCTGGATATCGACTTATAGTCTCTAGCCTGTGTCTCAAAAAGTGTTTATTATGCATATATGTATGTATATATTTGTATTTGCAATGAATTTGTAGACTGCCATACGGTTAAAAGAAATCAGTTTTCGTTGTTGATGATTTTTCGCACAGCTTTGGGATCAGCGTTCAGAGCTCTACGTCCACTTTTGAACTGTTTACTCCAAACACTAACTTGTTTTCGACTCATAACGCCTTATCCGTAAGTCTTTGTTTAATGAATTTCGGTAGGTGTTTCATTATTTGCATGCAAAGAACGAATGACCGCTCGCACTTCAAACTTGGAGTATGTGCGATCGGAACTGACACTGTGGAGTTGTCAGTGCACACGTTGTACTCATGCCCTGTCAACTACATGAATATACATAGAAACTTAGCCGAATTTCGAACCCCAAGTTGAGTATTCTAACGCTCTTGGCGTTGTGGTAGAACTTCATAGGGTTTTTAATTTTCCGATGTTTTTTTGTCCCGTTTGCTTTGTAAGTTGGTCGTACCGCGTTTGCAGGTGTTTTTCTGTTTATAATATAAATAAGGTGCATGTGGTTTTTAAAATTCTTTTCTATATGGTGTGTTCTAGCAAATACGGTAAGTAGAAGAATATCTACGGTTATAATTATTCATTTTATCACCTTCTGTAATCTAGAAAATGCTATTTTATCTTTGACAATTTATATTTAAAATTGGCATACATATTTATGTAATTTATTTTTTCAAGCAGTTTTTTGTGATTATAGACAAAATTGTATATTTATTACAAAGTTTTCAATTTACTATAAATAATATTGCATTGCAGTATAATATGGGTTTCCAATGTATAGTATCCGGTTGCCAAAATACCCAACAAAGTGTGTTACACTCCCGAATGATCTGGAAGTAAGTATTTATTTATTTTTTAATTGTTACGTTTTTACTAATGTGTTCTGTAGAAGTTCAAAAATGGATTGAAGCTGTGGATGGTGGGGATATAAGGTATGACAAACGTAGGAGCTATAGGGTCTGTGATATACATTACCCAAATTAAATGAAATTTGCAGCAAATAGAAATCCCACAAACCTTAAAACAGATGCTTTTCCAGTTGTATATTTAACAGGTCTTTTTTTGTTATATTTTGTTTGTTTTTAATAAAACCAATTTTAGTACAAAAGAGCGGTTTGCTTTTAGTATGTGAGAAAATCCATATATTTTAGTTTTGATTGATATGGTGAATAGGAATAGGAACACAACTATCTATCTTAATGCATGTACTTCTATTTTACTGTAAGGAAATACTAAAAGATGGAAACTTGCAACTTCCCTAACGGAAAAATAAAAGCATCCAAATACTTGTATAGAAAGTTTTGTCACTGGACGCTCACGTATTGCTATTCATCTTATTTTATGAAATATAAATATATATTCAAATTTACGCTGTAATAATCCACAGCGCCATAAGCGACTGAATACCCAACCAGTTTCTAGTTTGCGCGGGAAGGGGTAGAGTTCACTATCTCTACTTATATTATCTATGGTTGTACTCAGGTTGCACGGAACCTAAGGTAGTGACAATGGCTGCGTTCAGGGGACACAGCAGCTGCGCTTTTAATTCGCGCTGAGTAGAATTTGCAGCCGTTGGGACATTTACAATAACTCAGCGTGACTCAGCGTATCATTTCAATAATGCGCTGGGACTAAGCTACTTAGCTGCTGTGCCGTCTGAACG
Source organism: Osmoderma eremita (assembly GCA_031763485.1). Lineage (NCBI taxonomy): Eukaryota > Metazoa > Arthropoda > Insecta > Coleoptera > Scarabaeidae > Osmoderma > Osmoderma eremita. The sequence continues at coordinate 140,226 of JARFOC010001231.1, read as the reverse complement.
CAGGCAATGGTGACCTGTGCAGCACATATGCACATCTAAAATGCATGCAAGTTTCATCCTGATCGGAGCGACGTAGACGGTGTGTCGCGCAAACGTACGTTAGTAACCGGACATTCCTCGTAATTCAGTTTCGCTGTTACAGCCCAGGCGATAACTTTTATGTTTCTTGATGTATTTAAAAAGTATTGTAAGTAAAATTATTGAAACAAACATAAAACTCTGAAATTTGAATTTTGTGCGCTTAACTATTTTTCATAAACTGTCAACCTACACGGTATAAACTGCACCTGCTATATATAGTTACTCAAAAGACAGATACAATCCTGCACACTTCATAAACGTATAAAAACTAATTTACCGCTTCGAGCTTGATCTAATGTAACCGAAGTACCATCGCGTGCAATTACCATAACGCCTCAATTAAACCTCGACAATCTCCACGCGCTCCCAGTCACCGTTATTCTCGGTGGAACGGAGTGCCCCTAATGGGACGCTTTAATTTCCATTTTTAATCATTTCCGCTCCGAGAGATCGGGAGAAATACACCCGACGACTGCTGACGTTCGCTTGCTTAGGTGATAATTGAAACCGTAGAAGTTAAAGCGACGAGCGACCGACGCCAAATGGACTTGACGGCGCGCACAAAGGGAGAGACGCTTATCTTAACTGGCTTGGCGAACGCCTAGTCCCGTATTCGACTACGGGGTCGGAAATGGATGGGAAAAGAGGAAAAAATAAAAGACGAACTGATCCGGTCAACGCAGATACCGTCCGCGTTAATGGACGCTTAGCTAAACAAAAGAGGAATTGAGGATTTTATTCGTTGTTCGAGTTTGTTGCGTTCGGTGATTGTTTTTTCGATTCGGAGATTTTTCCTGATTTTACGCGAATGGATGAATTGATTGGCGTATGAGATGATTGAACGGTTTATTATCAAAAAGCTCGAATGGTATTGAATGTACAGGAGGGATTCGAAAATGACTAGAGATAAAGAACAAAATTCATATTTTTTTCCAAGTATTCCTTATTATTAAAATACGTTAACAGCAAAAATCTCAGTAAGGAAAGCGGACGACTAAAATATGTTATACGAAGTTATTTTTAGTAGGTTCATACGCTACCAAAACATAAAATAATTTCGATACATCCTGTATTCATTCACGTTTAAAAGCTAATATCTCACTAGATAAACAATAACCCGGAAAAAGTCATATGAATTATAGGCTTTTTCTATATTAATCTAACCGCTTTTCGAATATTATACACTATTTCTGATACACCCCGTATATTTGCAATTTTGGGGGCATATACGAATTGATCGAAATTAATTAGACATTGACAAACTCTTAGTATTTTTAGTGCTGATGTTCAATTATCAAAAAAAAATGAATGACGCATTTTCAAAAGAATTAGAAAATTGGAATTTTTTTAAACGAACACTCTGTATTTTTTTATATACTTTGAATATTAATTTAATTTGTGACATGAATGGTTTAGTAGACGACTATCCTAAAAGCAATGATAATAGTAATAATAACATCTACATTTTTCCAACAGAAACCCATTAACATGACAAAATGCAATAAAAGTACAATAAAATAAGTCCTCAACGAATATTACGTAGTAATTAACTGAAATATAAATTCATAAACCACAAAATAGTAGAAACCAAACGTTCGACGTTAGCATTAACCGGCATATGAGAAAGTAGCGCGCGCTTCCATAAATTAGATTTCGCAATAGGTACCCGGATACTCTCGAAATATTTAGTACCATGAGCTGGGACGGCAAAGTTAATTTGCGAGAGTAGGGGCTGAGAATCCACTCTATTTAGTATCAGGTTAACAAGCAATCTGCCACTGGCAGCAGCTCTTCGGCTTTATAGAGAGTCAAAATTGTGCCTAGTTAGTAAATCCTCACAATTTTTGTCACGTGGTGGATAAATCTGGTCAACTCTGAATGACAGGAACTTAAATCTCTTTTGAATCCTCTCTAAGACAATCTGCCGATAGTGGTAATAAAGGTACCAAATAATTGAAGCGTACTCCAACTTAATACGAACAAGAGTAAAAAGCAAGATCTTCATAACGTTACGATCAGAAAACGGTTTGCAAGAATGTACTAGATCATCGGCGTAAGCTGCAACATTTCCGTTTAAATGGCAGATCATTCAAGTAAATATTAAAAAGTAGGGGACCCATATATGACCCTTGTGGAACACCAGAACCTGCTATAAATGAATCAGAATTGAAACCGTTATAAGAGACGTAGCAATTGCGATTGCATAAGTAACATGACAACAAATCGGTGACCGGAGGCGTAAAGCTAAGGTTGGTTAACTTTTGAAGCAGCAGAGTGTGGTCGAAAAAACAGAAGCAATAATAGTAACGCATTGGAGGAAAATGATGCTAATAGAATTTAGTCTCGGCGAAGAGAAAATAGTGCCCAAAAAGAGCATTAAATATCTGGGTGTATGGCTCGATTTTAAGCTTGCGACCAAGCGCATCCAGACGAAGGCTGTTGGCAACAGTTATTGGTAGCAAGATGTTGTTCGCTGCGCCAGTATGGAGGATGGCAATGCATAATAAAAAACTGGCGCAAAGACTAACGAGCACGTACAGAAGAGTTTGCTTGAGAATATGCAATGCTTATCGCACATTCTCTGCTGAAGGTGCTTGCGTCATAGCTGGGGTGCCGCAAATAGATCTTCAGGTGGAGGCACGACACAACATCCGTCAGTGCATGACTGCGAGAGATGCTAAGGAGAAGTTGGTGAGTGACTGGCAGGCCAGATGGAACCTTAGTTCTAAAGCGAGATGGACATATACCTAGATCCCGAACATCAAAGTTTGGTTACATAGGGACAAGGGAGAAGTGGACCACTACATGACACAGGCATTGCCTGGACATGGCTACTTTCGGGGATACCTCTATGCAAGAAATAGGACCGATACTGACGGCTGTATATATTGTGGACACAGCGACACCACAGGACATACACTTTTTATATTCGCAAGATGGATTCAAACCCGCGATACGTTTAAGACGGCCACGAGTTTATGTTTTACAATTTACAATTTCATCGGGTCACTAACACAGGCAGCGCTGTGGGATCCGATGTACGTCATCGTCAGAGGCATGCTGGCAGCAAAAGAGATAGAGGAGAGACGCTGAAGACCTTGAGCAGTAACAGCCCCCACAACGAAGTAATGTGAAAGTGGTTCCGTTGTGGGAGTGCGAAAGAGGGGATGATTTTTAGTAGGTATACGGATGCAAGAGTATATCGGAATCCCATACTACTGGGGAAAGGACAATAAGTACCCAGTGCCCATAAAATGTTTTCCACCCATACAAAAAAGAGTCTGGTGGATAGTGTCGAATGCCTTCGCAAAATCAGTATACACTGCACCAACCTGCTAACGATGTTCAAGTGACCCACTAATAAATTGAGTTACCTCAGTGAAATTGGTTAGCGTAGAACGTCCTGATATAAAACCATGTTGATGAATGGATAGATAAAGTTTGACCATAACAGATAGTTGTTCATGTAACACAGACTCAAATATCCTACCAAAGTTAGAAAATATATATGTACAGGTCTGTAATCGAGTATGTCAGAAATGTCTCCCTTCTTAAAAAAGATATTATTTTAGCTATTTTCTACAAATTGCGAAAAGTACACGTGCGTATGGCTAAGTTAAATAATGTCGTAAGTGGTTGGCACAAAACCGACGCACCATCATGCACAAAAAATCCTGGCAGACCATCATGACCTGCAGTCAAGTTGGTTTTGATTTTCTTGGTGCTACTGTAAACGGCACCTGAGGTTGTAGTGGACAAAATAACGGATAAAAATTAGTCCAGGTGGATATTCAAGAATTAGAGGAAGAGTAAGCACCTTGGTACACACTTGAGAGTACTCAAATCATATCAAAAGCATTTACCAAACATTAGCAGCTGTATTGTTGCAGTTTAAGCTACCAGAAATTTTCGAAGTACCACGTTTAGTATTAATCAAATGTCAAAATAGTTTCCGGTTACTGGAGACATTGGTTTTCATTCTAGATATAAAGTTCTCATAAGCAAGTTTCACCTGAATTTAAATTAATGAAGGCACCTCTTAAATTTACCATAACTGACCTCCATTAAACAGCCTCCATTTTTTAAAGTAATATTCTTTAAGCTTAATATTCCTTTTAATAGTGATATCAAACCAAGGTGAAAAGTTTCCGATCAAAGATTTATACAATGACTGATCTTTGTAAAATTTCATAAATAAATTATAAACATCCCCAAAATTGTTTAAGAACGACCAATCAATTTCAACTAGGTCAGTATATAATGTTGGAAAGTTGGTCCGATGAAAATTAGATCGAACATTAGTATTCCATGGAAAATTGCTTTGCGAACCTAATGTATTGAAGTATATGTTAAGCGCAGGATTAAAGAGTTGTAATCATGAGTAACCTCAAAGAAAACACTAGTGTTGGCGGAAAGCAAATCTAATAATAATCTACCATTACATTATACATTTAGTATAATAAAGAAGTTATCATTCTATCCAGATATTTTAAATTTTGTACTTCTATTTTATGTTTTCCAATCTTAATTTCTGCTTTACTATCTGTTCCAACCTGCTTTCACATATTTAGTATCTTCTGGTTGAACTTGAACAGCAGAGGACTTTTTTGTTTGTTTCGTTCAATGTTATTCCATTGGTAATGTGATGCGGAGTATATCTTCCATAAACAGAAATACTAAATCTAACATTTTTTCCTTTGCAGGTTCTACTGAGGATGACAACTTAGTTTCCGAATACCTATCTAGAGTCTTCCACTCATTAAGGTGGTAAGAGTCATTTTTGATTTCGTTTGCTTCATTTATCATTTTTGTATTATAGATCTTACAACCTAAAATTTGATTTTGTTGAAATTACAATAAAGGAATTCCCTAAACGCTGCTCTTGATAAAATCGCAAACTAATACCGGTTAATATCTTCGTCGTTTTATATCTCCGTAACCAGATCGGCGGGAATTGCAGTCGTAAAACTGGATTCCCCTCGACTGCATCCGTCAGTATCACCAGACGGATGCTAGACGTCTATCTGGCGCCGCCACGCTCATCCCGCGCCCGAATAATACACCTAAATCCCGTCGTAGCCCGGCCGACGGCGCCGAAAACTTTCGACAATTCAACGACGGCCCGGGCGAAAAAAACACCGACCGCTTTTCCCCCACGACGACAGACTGGCGTCGCTGTATGGGTCTATGTAGAAAGAGAAACACAAAATATAAAAAATTATTGATTTTTCATCTCCCATGTCTGTCGGACGCTTCCCCGCTTCGTTAAGAGTTTCCGCCAAAGTCTATTTCTAGCAAATTAAACGGAGAACTGTGAATTCTTGTGTAGAAAATATGCATAACGTAAATAACAACATGCAGGGCGTTCAAGAATTACCGATTTTTCTTTTGGCAGCGTTTGTCGAAATAAAACTTTTCATAATTTCGTATACATCTTTTTAGTAATTGAATACTTTCGGCCTTTACTTGGTGAAGGTTGTAATGGAACGGTGCAGTTTACAATATATTTTTTAATAGAATAGAAAGTAAGGGTAGTGCAGTTTTGGAAAGTTAATATTGATGTGGTTAAATTATCCTATATTATTGTAAAAAGGAGTTGTGTGGACTGGACGAAGAACGGTAGAAGAGGAGCGGAGAAGCCTATGAGGGACACGA
>JARFOC010001231.1:113740-127324 GCA_031763485.1 Osmoderma eremita | reverse complement strand
AAATTCAATAAACGAACGCAATAAACACTCGAAGAGTATATGGAGTAAAAGGATTTGAATAAACGAACTCAGCTATAATGTTATTTTATTGCTTCTATTGCACAACGTGTGTAATGCCATTGGTTGTAACATGGAGAAGCAACCACCTAATTTATATTTTATGTTTTCCAACTCTTTAACTCTCTTTGCCCTATCTTCAATAATGACTTAACTCCGTGTATATAAACAGAAGCGTACGAACAGTAACAAACAAATTAACACAAAAATAGCACTGCAAATATTACTTTTTATTCTAAATATAAAATTGAAAATGGAGTTAACATGACAGGTGTTAGGCAAAAGTTGAGAAAGCGAGAAACTAGTATTCTAACTTTCTTCTTGTTCACCCTTAAAAACTTAAAAATACTTTACGCTGCACAAATATATACAAACTATACGTATTTCAATAACATACTATTTTTTTATTCTCACAGTAACGCTAAACTTTCTTCTTGTTTTTCATTATAGGATAAACATCAGAAATTTCTAAATTTCTCATTATTCTTATGAAAATATGCCAGCCTATTCTTTCTAAATTTATGGTTTAAAAAGGTAGGTACATCCTGAGCTAAGGTGGTATGCTGGAAATTTTTCGTAGGATATATAAATTATAGTAGATCTTTTAAAACGTGCTAGCCAGAGATAATTAATAATAATAGTGGTGTAATTGCGGTGACTACAGATCTACACTGACAACGCGTTAACGTTAAATTGATTGCCTATTGTGTTCCCTAACGTTGCCTGTACGAAATACCTATGTGTAGCGTTCCAAAAAAAAAGCACTGTATATATGCCCATGTTTAGATTTGTAAGTACACAGAGGATGTATTGTAAAGCAAATAATGTGTCAGTTGACATAGTTCTTCTTTACTTACAATCCTGGATCAACAGTTTGCTGATTGCAGACAATTTGTAAATATACAGGTATTGTAAAACACAATAGTAAATGGGTGAGAACAAGGATAATAACAAAATTAGCTTATTCTGTGGTCTATATTTGTTCCAATTTGTCGAAACAATTCTCCAAGAAACAATATATTTAGGTCTTAGCATCCGCAAAAGGATTTCTGCAAATATTGTTCTTGTTTGAATATAGTTCGAATGATAAGATTAATTTCGAAAAGATTTCATGGTAGGTATTTTTCTGTCATTGATGAACTATTATAATGCAGCGACTAGAATGAAATGTTTGAAATCACAGCCGATAAAGAGCCATCTAAAAAAACATACAAATGAATCTTATGCATCAGTATAACCAGTACATTTATCCTGTATAAATATATAATCTTTTAAACATCCGTGTACGCAGCGGCAAACGAACGTAATCCCACAACAAAGCGATAGAGACGGTTCTCTCTTCCTTTTTGAAGTTTTCCCTCGTAACATTAATACCATCATCCATTCATAACGCAAATCCCCTTAACAAGTTAGGACCCGTCGCAAAGTTTTTCAGTAGGGCCATAATCACAATAATCAGTTGGGAAAGTACATTACGTGTTTTGAAAAAGAATGACCCTAATTTACGTTCCTCAAATGCAAGGAAAATGGTAAAATAAAATAGAACTACGCGAGAATATCTCTGCCTATCTATAGTCTGCCTACAGACTGAGACTGAGAAATGAATCGGAAAAAAATAATATGTGGTAGGTCTGATGATATACCTCCGAAAAATCTTAAAATATAGACTGCTTATCTGTGAGCATTTAGAAGATAAAAATTTATTAAACGTCTTGAGCTAACACCAGACCTGCACGTATCATAGTTATATAGAAATTGCAACGCAATTACATAACCAGCGATAGTAAAAGGCCTAAGCTTTCTGACGTCACGCGGTCTTCACGTCAGCATGGATGATTCCTCGAAAAGATTTTACTCCATGTAAATACAGTAGGGTGCGTCAGTTACATTTTACGGAACAGAATATTATACGTTTTCCGACAGCAACCGATACAAGAACAGGTGAAAATGTAAGTGTAACTTCAATCATTGTTAATTCTAAAATCGCAAACCTTTGATAAATAAACAGATCGAGCAGTTTTACGAAACTATTCACTTGATAATATTGAAGATCATTCATTTAATCCAAACATGAAGCCGATATAGTCCAAGTATCCTTAGAAAATTTTACTGCGACTTCTGTAAACAAATTAATGAAGAAATAGTTGTTGAAGATAATCATACACTTATAAATAGTTCAAGCTGATGAAAATTCAAAAGATTTTATTGTGCAAATAGTTTTGCATGTCTATATTATGTTTAACAAAATTTCTTTCAAATTTGAGGAACGTTGCTTAATTGTTTATAGTAAGCATGCGTTTTATCAAATTGATATCTGAAAACGATCTATAATAAATATAATATTCATGCTAGGGAATATATCGTAAAAATAGTTATAACCTGCACTTCGAACACTTAAAAATTATTGTGGAAAGAAACAATGATCGGTTGGGTAAAAGTAAAACTTCTAACAATAGAAAACTAGGAACATTCACCTGGTAATGAATCTATTCTTAAATCTGCAAAAACACTAAATGTATACGTATTCATTTTGCTGTATTAATTGACAACAAATGAATATTAAAATACAGTAAATAAAATGAGAAATTGGGAGTATTACATGTACAGACAAAGTGTAGTTTTGAAATATGCAAATTATAGGTGGTGTTCATTTTCCATGATAAAATCGAATAGGGCTCGAAGAAGAACCCAGTTGACGACTGGCTTCCTTTTTCAACCGGATGCCCTTCATAATAAACAAATAAAACTAATACTTCATAATAAAAGGCCAGTTAAAAGAAGCGACCGATGTATTTAGGGTCACCTGTCGATGGTAACGTCACACATTAGTACTGCAGCGTTGTTCTTTCGGTGGTAATGGTTCTTACCGCTGATCGGACGTGTGCGCACGATATTTCATTTTCTTTCAACTAGAATATATATATTCATTGCTGTATATATTTAGAATATTGCCAAATAATGAGTACATATCTTCTACTACGAGGTCCGGACTAAATAAGTTTTGTCCGTTAAAATGTGGATTTTACCTGGAAATTTTTCACCTTTTATACTAGACTCACTCTGTATATACATACTTTATAGTATTCCATTTGTTCTGATGATTTTGATTATGTTCCTTTCAGAGATCGCCCGGCCAACGTTAGGTTTTATCGACCGAAACTTAATTTCCATTAACTAATGCGTTTCCTGGGAACCTAGACGTTGGAGTTATATGAATGGGGCCCCGGGTAGTGAAAGGGAAAAAAAGGGCATTGTTAAACAATGGCTGGCAGAGATTGTTGTGGGTATTCTTTTCAAGTTGGAGTCGGCCGCGATGGTACTGACTAGTTCTTGTTCGTCCCGTTCTGCGAGTATCGGTTTTAATCACTTTAATGCGTCTCACGACTACAAGTTGTCTATTTTCTCTTTCAGGTTTAATACAATACAAGCCAACTTTGTAAAAAAAAGTTGCTTGGTGACATCACTACAATAATTCGTATGTTATATCAGTTATATACGAAACCAAATGAAATGGAACATGTTTTGTAAAGAGCTTTAGCTTGTAGATATATTTTTCAATACTACTTACTAGGGAGAAGATATTCTTTCCGCTGCAACTGTTAAATTTGTTCGTATTTATATTTTACATCTAGTACATTTCGTATGAGATCCAAATCCATATTATTTGACGAATTGCTATCAATTGCCTTTTTGACTTTATCGTCCATTAAAACATATTTTTCCCAATTTCTATGACATTGCAGCAGAATTGGATTATTTTGGCAAGCGTTTGTTTGTTTCTAAATATCTTAACTGATGATCCGAGTACAAAGTTTAGTAAAGATTGCAAGAACTGTGGAGCAGCACAATAAACACACTGTTCGAATTACTCCTCCCGCACAAAGTATTAATTAATTCGGGACGGCAATATGTGGATTTCGATTATCAAGTCGAATAACCGAATGAGCGCAAAAATAACCTAACTAAAAAAAGTGCAGTACTATTCCTTCTCCCCTCATTCTCTTTGTCTATACCTAATATATGTACAACCTTTTTCCACACCCCGAACGCAAAAATTCTTAGATGGACCACCGAGCGTTCTCAAGTATGCGCTTTCACTCCAATAAATCTATCAACACAGAAAATGACAAGGGAGCTTCTTCCCGGTTAAGTAGGTTTTTATTCTTTTTAATATAAATGGATTCATAAGCATCTAGCTTGCGCGTCGAAGTTATTAGTACCGATTTCATTAGTTTTAAATTATCAATATTTATATTATGTCCGTTTTTTCCATACGTTCACCAACGCCAGACTTTGTCTGTCCAATGTAGATCTTCTCACAATCTCCACATGTAATTTTGTAAAATCCCGACCTTTGTTTCATTTCTGGTTTGTCTTTAGGATTTCCTAAAAAGTTACGAAGTACGATTTATAACCGATTTTCATATTCTCGTCTTTTACGACTCGGTTAATTCCTTTCGTTGTTTTATGTTTCATATAAAATATGATATAAAAATTTAATTTTGTCGCGGCGTTCTGCCGGGGTTAGTGTTGTGGTTAGATTTTTCAGAGCCAGCCTCGCCCGGAACTACATACCAGCGAGCTCAACGGAGGTCAGGGTTCCCAAAGCGGGAAAATTCACACCATCCCCCAACACTTTTCGCCCAATTAGCCTGATGTCTTTTCTACTGAAAACTCTAGAAAAGGTGATAGAGAATCATATCCGAGGAGTTATTCCCCAAGGCAGGCCTCTTCACACACACCAGTATGCATATCAGGCGTGTAAATCCACTGATCTTAAACACTAAACAACCTGGTCTCCAAGATAACAGAGTCTTTGGATTTCAAGGAAATAGCAATGGCAGTATTTGTGGATGTAAAGGGAGCATTTAATGATGCAATCCCGTTATGCCTATGCAGAGCGGTTATAACACGTGGTATAGAACCGATCATAGTAGGCTGGATTGCCTCCATGCTTGCAAATAGGATTGTAATAACGACTCTGAGTGGGGAGATCTTCAAGTTTAGACCGGGCGTGGGGTGTCCGCAGAAAGGGATCTTATCCCTCCTAGTTGTCGACCTTCTGACCATCATTGAATCCCTGCAGCCGAGGTACATGCCTACGCGGATAACATTGTCATCCTATTAAGAGGGGCAGGTGGGACAGAAATCTTCACTGCCCTCTAAAAAACCTATGCATCAATCCGGACAAAACTACGATAGTAGCGTTCACCAGGTAGAGGAAAGTGGAAAAATTAAAACCACCCACCATTCAAGGTGTGAAACTAGAATTTGCAGAAAATGTAAAATATCTAGGCGTCATATTTGCAAGACATTGACCTGGAATCCAAAACTTTTGGAAACAGAAATAAAATAATACAGAAAAATAAAAATACAACAGAAATAATATGTAGTACCTATTAGGTAGGTACTACCTAATATCATTTTATTGATTACTATTTTCTTAAAAACAACTTCTCAAGAAACTTAAATTATTTAAAGTCTTATTTCCTAATCTTGATCAAATTTTTGTACACAATAATCCAAATCCAGAGAATACCCTTTCTGATTCAACACTTGTTGGACGAATGGTCATTAAATAATCAAATACTATTGGAATGTAGGTACTTCCCCCGTACGTTTTCTTGGCGGAAGTACCCTAACTCTTTTTTTACTTTTTGTGTAAAATTTTTCGTGTTTTTTGCTTGTTGAACTGATGCTCTTTGATATTCTGTTTTTTGTTTGATAAGGTCATACAGTTTCTGCTTCATTGATAATTCGACATTAGGTGTAGCTGTAGAAGTATCAATATTCTCGTTATCTGACTTTGAATTGGAATCCAAATCAGAATCATTTAAGTGACTTTGACTACTATCAACAATAATTGAAAGTATTTCAACAATGACTTTGATTATTGTTGCTTTACTGTTTATATTAAAAATGTCATAATTTTCTTGATCCGACAAAACCAAATTAGGGTCTGTCAAATAGTGTAATATGTGATATGAATTCAAAGTATTTCTCTCCTTTATGCTATATATCAACGCTGACTTATTTTTTTTAATTTCTACACGACTTTTTCTTCAATTTTTTGCTTTTTTTGTTGAGAGTTTTTTCATTCCTTCTCTTTCTGGCTAACTCGGTGGAATGGGGGTTATACGTTTCTAATCAAAAAATTTTGTCAGTTTCTTTTCTATATTCTCTATTCTAGGTCATTACAGCGGCTCTCAATCTCAGGAAAGTTTAAATTGAAATTATACAAAAAACATCTCCCATAAAATTAATAATTGGGTATATTGTTACTTACACTTACCTGTTTTTTTTAATATTTGCAATGACCCTTTAGACCGTTAAATATCTATAAACACAATATTTTGTACATAAAAATTTCTAGTATGGATTTTTCATTTACCGAATTACCGGTAAATTTTTGTAATTAACCGGTTAACCGGTATACACAATTGCAATATAGAAATTCTAACAACTTTCTATTATGCTAATTTTGTAGCTACTATGCGGTACGGAATAATACACTGGGGTTCAGCGTCAGGTATATCAAGGATTTTCTTAATGCAAAAAAGGGCAGTACATATAATATATAATTTAAAACCTACCCAATCGTGCAAAATAATTTTTCAGGGTAAGCATATACCAGTAGTATATAACAGTATACGACATATATATTTTAAATGTATTGTGTTTTGTCTTCAAATTTAAGGAAAGTTTTAGTAGAAACAATATACAACATTCGATAAATACCAGACAAAAGCATTTTCTTTTGTCAGCTAGGCACAATACTATAATGTACCAAAAAAGTCTGGAATATTTAGGCTGTCAACTTTTTAATAAACTCTCTCTATATATAAGTTTAAATAGTATAGTAGAATTCAAATCAGCAGTGAAACGTTTTCTTTTAAATTTAAATTGCTATTTTATGGAAGATTTGCTTAGCTATTAATTCCATTAATTTTAATTTTTTGTTAGTATTTATTTTATATTTTCCTTTGACGTGTTTCAGGCAAGTTTATGATTTTTATTGTACATGGTTTCTGAAAATAAAGGATATTATTATTATTATTATTATTATTATACCGGTAAACCGGTATACAATCCTTACATAATACATAAAATATATTCATAATTTGATGTAGAATTTAAAAAGAAATAAAAAAACGGTGTTTCCATTAAAAAAAATAAGTGAACTGTCATAACATCTTTTTGAGCCACTTGTTAACAGGTAATAATCATCAGAAGAACGGCGACTAATATTAAAAATTAACGGGTGCGAGCGTTTCTTCGAAAAAACACCTAAATTTTAAATGAATTTATTCTAACCTTTACGTGCTCACTGTATAAGGAAAACGTAGAAGGACTTATTTCATCTAAAGTGCCAATTTTTTTTTAAAACTTACTACCGACGTTAAATATAATTCTTACTGCTGTTAATAACGATGATATCTCTCTAATTTCAAACAAACAAAATTCTTGAGGTTATTGAATGATATTGGATTTGAATAAAAAAAAAGTAGGATATATGAAAGTAGGAATAAGCTTACTTATTGAACGAGATATCAGGATTACATAAAAATATCTAATATCTAATTAATAGTGTTCAAATTATTAAAGAAAAATATATTCCATCCATATAAGATAAAAAAAGTGTATACTTTATATCATCCAGGACATCTAAAAGGAGAATAAGTTCGTGTAAGTGATTACCGAACTTCTGAAATGCGCGTCTGAATAATTCATCATTCGATGGTCGAACAAATCAATTTTTTTTCTAGTTAATACAATATTCTAAACCCAATACTGCAAAGCTATATTACAAATATCCATTCCACAGTTTTAATAATAAACATTTTAATTATTTATGACCTCGAACTATAATATCAGATGTCCATAGATCTATCTCTCCTACGGTTTATGTAAGTGTGTGGGATACTCGCGCGTATGAGTCACGTGAAGCCTCTTCAGCACACCCTCAGTCGACAAGGAGATCTCCTTTATTGCGCCGACGATCGGCAGCAAATCCGCAAATCCCCCCGTCTAGGCCTAGTAGTCGCGCGATTTACGAAAGCGTAATACACAATCTCACACACGGCACAAGAGATATTGTAGACGCCATCGACCGGAGGAGCGTCTCCCGGCGACGCCGGCGTCTACCACCTCGTGATCGGTCCTCTCCAAACGTCTTTTGTAGGACGCTATTACACCCTTTAAGGGGATAAAGTGATGCTAGCAAAATCGGCGGGGAAGAATTACATGAACTATCGACGATGTTGGAGTACTTATTAGATGTGTCTTGTTGGTCTTATAGGAGGTTACGGTGTCCAAGTTCACTTGAAAAAATGAGAATGAAAGCTTATTGTCCAACAATGAACTTGCCTACTTTCTTCATATCTTTCTGTTAAGAGATTATATTAACCCAACTCCTGTTCCAGGGTATATCACCAGAATAAGAAAACGTATGAAAGATATGAAAACATCTGTAAAATTATAATTTTGCCTTAATAATCACCGCTTAATAAAATTTCCGCATTTTAGGAATTAAACTATACATAATTCAATGATTATTAATATCCTTACAATAAGACAATTCTGCAATGTCTATTTTTAAAAGCTTTATATTAACTTTACTTGTATCGATAATATTAGTTGGTCACCACATCTACTGGTGCTATTTTAACGCACTTCTCAATGTCCTAGCTATTTGAAAATTTTCATACTTGGGTATCCGAGATGACAGAGACATACTGATGTACTTACGATCAGATTTACGTATGGATTATTATTAAAAATAATTATTTGTCACTTCAAAATTCAAATTTCGATAAAGCTGCCTTACTTACCGGGAATAGAGCGGTTCCTACCACTGGCTATATAAACGGCATTAAGGAAGGTATAAAATAATAGGATACGGTGGCTTAAAATAAATTTAAAAATAAATAATACCCTCACCATCTTGTGGAGTAAAGAACTCTGAATACGTATTTCGGCAACTAAGTTGCCATCATCAGCAGAAAACTACAAAGGAAAATAATGTCAGATGTAGCACTCTGGGAGATAACGTTATTTGTGGTGTTCTGTGTGGTGTATATCTCCCAGAGTGCTACGTCTGACATTATTCTACTTTGTAGTTTTCTGCTGAGAATGGCAACTTAGTTGCAGAAATACGTATTCAGAGTTCTTTACTCAACAATGTAGTAATGCTATTTTTTATTTTTAAATTAAGGAAGGTGTTCATTATTGTGCGAATTAGATACAGACTGTCTTATTAAAAAAAGACGAGTCCGTACCGTCTTTATTTATAACCCTTGAGCGTGTTAAGGTTTCAGTGCAACATATTATTTTAAAATTTGACGATTCTGTCTTTTTATGATAGTGGTATTTATATACACAACTAATTAACTATTTTGTTAAAAACTAAATGGATTTCACCAACTCAATACTTAAGAAGATATATTCGCAGATACACTTGCGATTTCCGCTTTCGCGTTGTCATAATACTAACGTTGCTAGTACAAGCGTGTTACCGCCCGTGTGAGCGCATTATCCGAAAAGCCATTAGTTAAATCTGGGAAAAATACGATCGTGAAAGCGCCGTTGAAAGAGAACCACCACGGTACGGCCATAGCCCGACGCGGGTTAGTTGATTTCCCGCGGGACAACCGCATTCTCCCCAATACTACTATATCTCGGTCACACTTCAATGACCGCTAAAAGATCTGCTCGCATCATTTCCTGATGGATTAGAATCGGAGAGAGAGTTTATGATTGACGGACATCGGAGGGATTATATACAGTTTTTTTCTTCTTTTGATTTCTTTTTCTTTCCAGATCTCTCATACCTACACAATAACTTTTATACAAGTTCAAAATAGATTTTTTACTTTGCCACGTTAAAAATATATACATATGATCATAACACGCAGTATCGGGAAATCCACACACCACAAATTCGTTTCATAAAATTCGGGATATATGTTGTTTCAAGAGCACGTCGGCTCTGATTGTCAACCGATTCCCGAAGAACGAAAGTTCTATCTAACATGCACGTTTAAAAAGGGAAATATGTACATCTATCTCTATTTATGAACACACTTATCCTAATATATCCGAAGAAATCGGCCTAACCCGAATAGCAGGTAGTTGTTTATTTATGAGCGTAGGGCGTGCAACATTTGTTTGTTCCCGGATGTCCTCTTTCTTTCTCGGTAAAAATATTCGTTATGCTAGAATGTTCTAAAATTTCTTTTTCCCGGTTTATTAAGTTCGATTCTTTTTTAATATATATCATTTCATACACGTCTAGCTCTCGCGGCGAATTTAAGTTCCTTAATAATTTCAAATTATGATTAATGATTCGTTTCAATCATGTGTTGCGCTACACTCGAGCACTCTCATCTAATATAACGGTAATGAGCGATATGTTCTTTAAGTCGCGTTTCTATGGCTCTTTTTGTCTGACCAATATAACGCCCCATACGTAGAAATCAAGGGAGTTAAGGTCGGGTAACCGAGGAGGCCATGGCATAGAACTACCTCGAACAATACACTTATTTTCAAACACATTATCTAAATGTTGGCGAACTAAACGATTAAAATGCAGCGGTGCGCCATCGTGAAGAAACCGCATTTGTCGACGTACATTCAGAAGAACTTCTTCCAATAGTTCCATCAAATGATTTTGCAAAAACAAGAGATAATAATAATAGATTCATTCGATTTGGCAACACAAATGGGCCAATAAGTTGTCGTCGACCAGTCCGGCTCAAGCGTTTATCGAAAATCTATGCTGGAAATAATTACAACGAACAGCATGTGAATTTTTTACAGCCCAAATATGAGTATTACGACAGTTATTTATGTCGTTACGTATAAACGTTGCTTCATCAGTCGCCAATACAATGGAAGAAAAGTTTGGAATTTCTGTTTTTGTAGAAGTCATCGGCAAAACTGTAAACGTAAAGGATGATCTTCAAGTTGTAAAGCCTGCACTTTTTCTACATGGAAAGGATACAATTGATTCTCGCGCAGTGTTCGCCAGACAATTCGATTTGATACATTTACTTGGCGAGACATTTTTCGTGTGCTACTAGAAAGATCTTCTTCGACAAGATTTAAGACTTCTTCTTCGGCATTCAAAATTCGTTGGTTTCGGCCAGGACCACTATCTCGACCTTGACGTGTTCGCAGTACACCAGTTTCTCGTCCACGGATTACTAGAGCCCTGAAATTTCAGTGGAATAGGTGTTGGCTTGTTAGGAAACCGCTCAGCGCAGAATCGACTTGCAGCAGCAGAATTCTGGCATACTTCACCATAAATTAACAATATGTCAACGTATTCACTGTTGGTGCGATTGACCATTTTTACTTTCCTTATTAGGATTTATTCGGAAAAATTTACATCAACCCAGCAATGCAGTGACAACCACTGAAACAACTTGACGGATTGGAAAAGTTACAGACATCAGCCTACTTAGTAAAAAATTCACTAATAACCTATCGTTTACATTTACTTTGTTGCTGATCAATGGTTTTAGTGTTAAAAACCTTTTTTATGGTGGTTAATCATCACTTAAAAATATTTTTTTTATAAAAACTACAAATTTTTAAAACATTAATAGAGTCTTATTATGCAACATTGTTAAGATATTTTTACGTTAATGACCTTATTTTAAGATGTTTAATCACCCCTTGAAAATAAGATCACAAGACCGTATACAGCCTGTATATATATATATATATATATAGTTTTCACATTGGTTTTTGTATTTCTTTTAATTTTATATTTCTCTTAATCCTTTTGTTTCAATCATTAGATCTTCAACTAATGGCATTTCTATAAACTCGAGGTTTTTTCCTATCGCGAAGTTAAAATTCCCAAATTTTATATAGGTAATTTTAAAGACCGAAGCAGACAGTCTAAAATGTTTTCTTCTCCCTTTTTGAATGGTAAAAAAACCTTTTATACTCTCCTGAAGGTTTGAATGGACGGCATACAGACGTGGCACAAGTCAGCGTCGTTATCGCGATATCTGAACATATTATGGCTCCTTTATGCGGTATGAAAAGGCCAGAAATGAGTTACCGGAAAAAGCTACATTATACGACGCCCCCCTCACCGTGGCAGAGGATGTCATTACTGCCTACTCACCCCCTGGGCATTTCAACCTACAATGCCCCAGTTTATGCTATATGGTATTGAATGCAGTATCGACTACCGCCAGTCAAATTAAGAAGAGAGAAAAAATAAGATAAGAAGAAAATGGACGCAGGGGGCAGAGAGGGAACGGAAGTAACTGAGGAAGATGCTGAAATACAAAAAAAACCGCTTGTTTTCTAATTATGGAGAATGCCTGATTAGTAAGAGTTTTATTATGACAATTATGGAGTTGCACAGCGGGTGAAATAAGCATTTCTTATAATAGATTTTCTAAAAATATGATGATAATGCTGTAGAATTTTCGAAGAAACCCACAAGCTTTCTACTTGCGGCTAAATAAAATTCTTTTTGTGGTTTATCAAAAATTATAATTAATGAAAAGCAATTTGTTAGAGAAAATGATGGTTACTGTTCAAATTGGCTGGACGTTTCGCTGAACATGCTGTGAGCTTCTTCCGAAGTTGTCTAGATACTGAGCACAACACATAAAAGAGATACAAAAAAAATTAAGAGCAATTAAAATAAACAATTTGAAATTGTGTTGGGAAGATAATAATTAGAACGGGCGTGACAAATTAGTAAAAGAAATAACTGTTTGCAAGCTTTTCTGGAATTTGGCTTCTAAAATCATTAAGTACAAGAGGATAAGCAGATACCTTTAAACTATGATATTTGAAACACGAGTTTTGTTTTCGCTCTGAACCATTATCTGTGGAAACTTCTACCAAATCCTTGCTTTTTAGGTAATCTAAATGCGGCATTTCATCAAAAGTTAGCACCCATAGTCTAGAGGTCCGTGGAATGGAAAATATGTATTCTTCTGTATTAAAAATAAACAATAAAAAAATATTCTTACCACCTCGATGAGTGAAGATCTCCTGGATACGTATTTCGGCAACTAAGTTGCCATCCTCAGCAGAATCTACGAAGAAAGATAACAAGAATAACAAGTGGTGTTCTGTGTGATGCAAATCTCCCAGAGTGCGACGTCTAACATTATATTCCTTCGTAGATTCTGCTGAGGATAGCAACTTAGTTGTGGAAATACGTATCCCAGCAGTTCTTCACTCATCGAGGTGGTAAGGAAATTTTTTTATTTTTACTATTTTAAGCCACCGTATCCTATTATTTGTATTTTATTTCTTCTGTATTATTTGTTCTTCAGTATTCAGTCATTGCTTACTTGCACATTATTTTGACAATTATCAGAAAGTATAAGGTACACACCTCACCATCATTGCAGACCCTAAAATTGTCCGTAAAAAATTGAAGATGCAATTAGGGATGCTGAACAATGGTTTTCACATTATTTTGACAATTATCAGAAAGTATAAGGTACACACCTCACCATCATTGCAGACCCTAAAATTGTCCGTAAA
>JARFOC010001231.1:80552-93731 GCA_031763485.1 Osmoderma eremita | reverse complement strand
TTGCTCGACTGAAGTTAGGGAGATCATCATCAGCATTGGCAGCAGCAAGAATTGCATTTAATGTAGGTGACATATTCCTTATAAAAAACAATGCACTTTACGTCGAACAGGTGCTTGCGTGTTCTCATCATATGTTTGTAATCGATCATTTAGTTGTATGCCTTTCCTTTTCTTGTTTTTTTTTGGACTTGATAATCAACCAGTTTGTTGCTCCTGTTTTATATTATATATTGTACGCTCTGAGCAACCCAAAGCTTTACTTGCTTCTTTCACTGCAGCACGCACATTCATAGTTTTATTAAAACATTTGCAATCATACACTTCTCCTTCAGGCTAAATTTTTCTCTCTTACGCCGTTTTCTCCCTACAGGCACCATTAATGTAGTGAAAGCTGTAATTAAATGTATAGGTTATAAAATTTCTAAAGATCAAGAAAGATATCCATATTACCCTGTGTACGCTCGAAAAAGATGGAAGTGTTCTGAAAAGAGCGATTTGTACAACTATATATAAACAAATTAACGTGGAATTTAAGTAAAAATATTCTAAAACTACCACGATGACGATTGACCGCAGTTGAGGCTAATAAACATATAGATAGGTGTCGTTGCCGACGCCGACTTATGTAAATAAGTTGTAACATAGCAGTCGGTAGTGAAGATAGCGGTAATGACAACAACTAAGGATAGTAAAAGATAAAAGTTGCTATTATATCCCATACTGTATTTGGAGGTTGAGACGGTCTATAGTAAGCATCATTTAGTTGAGCTACTACTTGCCACTTGTTTACAAGAATTTCTTTATAATTATTATTTTTCGCATCAACGGTGTGTGAATGTAATAATCAATCATCGGACATTAGGTCAAGATTTAGGCTGATAAGCCGACAAGGTATTTAAAATAATTTTTAACACGTGCAAATGAAATTGGGTTGTGCCGATGACGTTTTACGAAACAATTAACTGTAGTGTGTATCTTTTTCTACAGTTCAGTTGTTTCCCGAAAGAGAATAAAAAAAGTAGATGTTGCCAAAGCTTTCACAATTATACCAATACCTATGTATATTTGAAAACATTTTCTTTTAGTTTATAGATTTAGGCTATTTATAGATTCAGGCTATTTATAGATTTCGGCTACTTATAGATTTAGGCTATTTATAGGTTTAGGCTATTCCATCCACCTGAGTGTGTAATTGAGGAAATTATAATCCTTTCTTTTCTACTTTTGTTATAACGTCCGGGTAACATAAATTTACTGCTGCAGCTCCCTAGAAATGAGGATCCTATTTTAATGCATATTTTTTTGTGTATATCCGTTCTCTGGTAATAATTGTTGATATAAGTCGATAAAACTAGGCGCCTGTGGCACGTGTTTCGCCTTATCTTTTCGCGTATTACTTTCTTGGTCCGTTAAATTTCGTCTATTTATCTCACTTCGTTTCGCGTGCAGGAATTCCTGTTTAATACCGCAAATATCAGAGATAGAAACTATATCATTGCGAACACGACGTATCCTTTAACGGCCAAAAAGAAAATCTCACGATTAATACCATTTAATATAAAATAATTCGAGTGAGTTACATGAGGTCAGCCCGTTCAATTCGAGAATTATGTATTACGACAAACGATGTTGGAATCTTATTTTTGACCGTACGAAACGCCCTAATAAACAAGGGAAAAGGGTTCCTATTTCCCTTGCTGTATAAGAAAGACTAGAACCACCGGACAAGTGGCTACCTCACCGGATAACATAACATCCGCCCTGGAAAGACAAATCAAAGAGAATACATCAGAGTAAGGACTATTAAGTTATATAAAGAACGTTGCAGACGTGCTGTTTATATTTTCATGTTCACTCCCCTTTGTCTTTTGTGGCTGTATTTAATTGTATGGTACTACGAAACTTAATTTTAAAAATAAGGGAAAAGTGGAGTTATAAAACTCAATAATTTCTGGTTTTTTCGAAATCTCGTTAACATTCTTGTCAGCGTACATGGTCGAAAGGAGGATTAATTTCTTTTTTTGTGTGTAAACCAAAGCAAATTCGGAAGTTAGTACAGTTTTCTTTCTGTCAGGTCAAAACCACGGTTGTATTTCTCTTTTATTATGTCTCAGAGTTCCAAGGATTGTCAGTCCTTTCTCTCTGAGCATTTGTTGGGCTAATGGAATGGACGTAAACCAGTTATCTATTGTAATATTTCTATTCGATCCATGAATAGATTTGGATAACTCTTTTACTAAATACGTTGGAACTGAGTCGTTTGTTGGATTGGTGCTTTTACCAATGTATAGAATTGCATCTCGAATCACACATACATACAATCTTAATTCCGTACTTGTCAGGTTTAGACCCTACGACCCCCACGAAATGGACACTTGCCCCTAAACCCAAGCAGCTGCTCATCTATAGTTACGTAGCAGTGGGGGGAGTAATTCGTTTTTACAATTATCTATAAATTCTTCCCATATTTTTCTTATAGGCGAAAATTTGTCATGGCGATTTCGGTCAAATCTTAGACAATTCAATAGAAATTTGAAACGTACTTCGGACATAACGCATCCACATATATTCGAGGTCTTTCTGGAGAAACCATTTGTTGTGGGGATAAATGTGCATCTTTTCGTGCACCAGCTATATAGGTACAGAAGGCCTATCAAGGCACTGATTTCTACAGCATCTGTAGGATGTATATATTTGGTATCTGGTTGGTAATTGAGACTTTGTCTTTATATTTCGTCATACGTATGAATCTCAATTTCATCCAAAGTTGTTGCACTAAATAAAATGTTCCAAGCATCTTTTTCTGAAGTGACGACACCTCTTTTTTTATTCCATATACCTTTACATATACTTTACTTTCCATATACCGTTACTTGAAGGAGTTCTTGTTTTTGCAGGTTCTCGTAGACACTATTTTTTTCTTGAAATTCCTCTTCTTCAGAAGAAGTTTCATCGTTGTGCTCCGACAACTCCTTCACAACGTCCTCATAGTATTTTAACATAGTGTTTTCAAAGTCCGGATCTAATGAATTAATGGTCCTTTTGAACATGTTTCACAAATTCTTTACCACTTAAAATTACAAACAATAACATTTCGCAATACGCAAACGTATTCTGGGGTCACTCCCAACCCCAAACAATTTGTATTGACTAACCCTATCTAGACTATCACCGTGAAGTGAAAACAGGCGGTAAAATTTGAAAGTGTTGGGGTCACCCGTAACATGTACATTTAGGGTTAAACGCGATATTCCAAAAAATTGTAGCCTGTTATTAATTTATCGTTTTAGCTTTGATAACCCAGCTTTTAAGGATGAAGAAATTGTTGAATTAAACTCGGCTTTATTGCTATAGAGACACAGTGTTAATAGTAAAGTACTTAACACTTTCGTATGGATAGCAGAAAGAAGTATTAGGCGGTATATTTGTACGATCGCGGTAGAACACTATTTCACAATTGCGATGGCCAAACACTTTATTAACCGAAGACTTGAAACAAGAAACTATGCCTATCTCCCTCTGGAAATTACATTTTCGTGCTCCTCGTGATCATCCAACTCTTTCTGGTTAACACAGAAAATTACAATTTTAAGTGTACTTTATAAACGTCATATATACCATCCATAGACCATTCTTCATTACGTAAATAGTGGAAAAGCAACAGTAATGCAAACATAACGGTGATAATTCATTTGTTAGGTTTACTTTGCGTTCTTCTTCTACATCTTTTTCTTCTCCATCTTCAACCGTCACACAATGTTGTCTAACGCGACGTCTAAAAGCTTTCGTGCGTTGGGCACATATGGTACGGAGGTGTTGTTGAAGTAATATGTGCGAATACCAAACTATTAACAATGCAAGCGCGTCCATTTGCCATGAATATCCATGTTTCGAACGTCGATGCAAATTGAGCAAATGCGATAAATATACATGCACGGCTCAGAAATGCCCTTTTTTAGCAGATAATAAAAAGATTATCGATTACTCCACGGAGTAGTGAGAATATTATGCAATGCATCTGTTAAGAATGAAGTGTGAAAATTGAGTTTTCATATATATGTTATCACTATTTTATACATTTTCACTTATGGGTGTGTATATCCTTATTGATAAATAATATTTGAATAGATATGTCAAATTGTACTATAATAAGACTCAATGTAAAGGATAATTTGAAGTAGATATGAAAATATTCCTTTATTCTATTTTATGTATGTATAAATATACATAGCTGATATGAATCTTATAGTTATAATTTGAGACCGGATTATATACAAAGTGCATATATTAAATTTTTTGCATATCTTTAAGTATAGTCTATATGTCCACTGATTAGTTAATTAGCGTTAATTAGTGATTGCATAAATTGCATATTTAGGCATTTCTATGCATATTTTGCATATCCTTTCTCTCACTAAAAATTCCTAATGCAGATCGACAGCGGACAATTCCCAGAACGAAATATTTTTGTTTTTCAAGAATTGCACGTGCATTCTTACTTCTAGCCTGAGAAACGACGTAAAATACATTTTATTAGTTTCCAAATAAAATGTTCTCATTCACTAAGTATCTATGAGCGGAACAACATCTAATCGTGTTAATCTTTTAAATATTATGTATACATACAATGAGTATAGCGAACAAAATGTCTTCATGGATTAAACCATATCCTGAACTAGTAATGCATGGCGACGAAATATTCTGCCGAGCCGGCAGTAAATTAGTAAGTTATTAATTTATTAATTTTAATAAAAGCTTTACAATTTTTAAAATTGTAGGTTGTTGTAGGTGCCTTCTGAGAGAAAATACCTCGTGGATCAACAAGCTAAAACTCCTTCACATATTGGAAAATGTGAAATACTAGAGCGATCTGCGTGTCTTCAGTCTAGCTCGTCTAGCAGCAAATTCAGGAAAATTATAACAAAAAGAATTTAATACGGGTCTATGTAAGGCATTAATTTCGTCTAACATACCATTAGCAACATTAAATAATGTTAATCTGAAATCGTTTCTACAAAAATATTGCAAACTTAATATACCTGACGAAAGTATCTTACGAAAAAATTATGTCACGTCTTGTTACCAGCAAACAATGTCACAAATACAACAATTGGTAGGGAATAATTTTATTTATTTAATCGTAGATGAAAGTACGGATTGGTGTGGCCGTTATATTGCTTATTTGTTAATTGGAATTCTTCATGAAAATATTTTAGGCAATTTAATTTAATTTTTTGTAAACAACTTCAAAACAATTGCCCAATTCGTTCAAGAAGGGTTATCAATTGTTTTGTTACCTGAAAGTGTACTTTGTGAAAAAAATTTACTAATGTTGTCCGCAAAAGCAGGGCAAAATTTAAAAGAAAATTATAGTAACATTATTAACCACCACTTGCTTAGCTCATTGGTTCAATCGTGTAGCCGAAGACATTAGGAATCAATTCCCTTTGGTCAATGATCTAATTAGCAATGTCAGAAAAGTATTTTTAAAAGCACTTTTGCGAATTTGACAAGGAGCGAGTGTTCAGTTGCCTCCAGAACCGATTATTAGGAGATGGGGTACATGGTTAGAGGCTGCAATTTTTTACGCCGATAATTTTGAAGGAATAAAAAATGTAATTCTTGAAATCACTGGTTGCTGCATTTTTCTAGAAAATTGTAAAAAGATAATAACATCAATAGAATTGCCACAAAACCTTGTGTTATAGTTTTGTTTCAAGTTCCATCCGTAAATTAGAAACGCAAGGGATGCCGCTCTCGGAATCAGTCGAAATAGTAGAAGAATTTGATATGGTATGTAAGAAGGTTAATAGTACAATAGGTAATTCTATATACGAAATTTTCTTTTAGACAATTTTGAAAAACATTTAATTATAAATTGCTTTAGAACCATGTTGTAAAACATTTTTGTGCAATAAAGTTCATGTTAAAATATTTTAAATGTATTTTAGGTAAAATGTTTGCATATTTTCGCAATTTTTTGTATATACGGCCCAAATTTATGCATATTTCCTGAGAAATCAATGCATATATGTGCGCATATATTTCGGTTTTTCTTTGCATATATTCCGGTCTTTAGTTATAATCATTTTGATTTAGTTTAATCACCACTACTACAAAAAGAATCTTTCCCTAATATCCTTTTATGTATATTAAATATATACAACAGCTTTTGGTTCTTTATTGGCGCCACAGAGGTCACAAATTAACACTAGCAGATGCGGCGCGCCAGTACACATGACCCATTAACGAAAACAACCTCTATTTAATAATGTAATCGTGGGCAAATTCAAAAATCCCCAGTCACCACAAACTCGAAGACATTCTTTGGATTATTGTCTATTGTTTCAGATATAGGGGTAAATTTATGGCCTCACAATTCTACTATGGGGAATCCATTATGGTTGTTTATAACCCCTTTATTTCTATTGTTTCCTCCACATCGGCAGTAATAAAATATCACAATAACGTTGTTGAATCTTTTGCTAAAGTACCTACTTAATGTTTTAGTTTTAAGTAAGCATGTCTTAAAAGGTTTAATAATAGTTTCCTTTTACTAACGTAAGTAATTAAAGAACTAACCTACTGCGAAATGTTGTGAATACAATTCGTTTCAAATTGGATGTTCTCTACGTCAGAAGCAACCCACTACAGCTTTATTCTTTAACGGCTTTTGATCAGTGCTGAAGTTGCTTGTACTACATAAATAGAGGCACTCCCATGTGGTGGTGTTATGTTAATGAATAAAAAATATATTTCTAATGTTTTAAATTTTGAGAATAACCTTCTAATTTTGTCACATTTTAGATATCCGCACATAACATAGGAAAATGCTTAATTCTTACATACTTCATTGTAAATTAATATCTAAGAACAGAATTTTGCATTCCATCCGTTTATGTGCGTGCTTAATTGTTTGCTATTTCACCTATGTCACTGCGTAGGAATGTCGTATTATTACATGCATCATGATAATTATTTCTATGCCATAGTAAAATCAATTCAAATTCCCAAGGGGAAACTGCTGGAAATGTGCAATTTTTTTGATAATACTCTTTCGTCTTCATTAGAGATTTTTAAAATCCACTCTCGTTTCATTTTGATAGAGTTTTTGCTTTGAAATGTACCGTCGCGACTTCCTTGCGAATGAATGAATGGAAGAATGAATGAGCGACTGTCAGTTCCGTTAGTTCCTCAGTTATTTGCGTACATTGCAACATTGGCTTGACTATCAATTATAAGCGCAGCCAGAAATGAACGTATATGTATGTTGGACTGGACGTCGTGTGTGGAGCGACACATTGCATTCTTCCTGACGGTTCGTTTGCAATTTAATACCAATAAAATTATTTATTATTGCACGCCGAAACTTTGTCGGTAATAAAATTATTTGCACATTGAGAGGAGCCGAAAGGGCAGGTCGCCATGCCTCGCTGTAAGCCACTGGAAGATATATTACTTGATAAGAGGTGTTTGCCTCTTAGTTACAAGGTTAAATCAAAAGTTACATTTCCTAACATTGGTATTGTCGGGGTATCCATATCTAAATTCCATTCACGTTAAGATGACAGTAGTGGGCGCTGTGATCTGCGGACGTATCACACAGGAGCAATAAAGATATATTCGGAAATAGCGGCAAATTCTAATTTATTTCAATATGAACAGCTGATTAAATAGATAATTATAGTTTAGGGAAAATATAAACTATCATGTATAACCTTATTGGTTATTTTTTATGCGGGTATTTAAAAACTAGGTGTTGTTTTCTATAGCAATATAATTTGTGCAATTTTCAACAAATTCATGTGTGATACAGTAAGATATCACCTTAAGTAGAAATACAAAGAAACTCGGGTAAATAACTGTACGAACTTGAATAGTTTATTTCTAATAAGTGTTCTAATAATTATTATATGTACACAACAATAAAATGCTGTTGTGAAGTTCAAATTGTTATCGTTCATTGTTAAAATGTATAAGAACACAAATATTTGATAAACACACTGTTCGGATTACTCCTCCCGCACAATCCGAACAGTGTGTTTATTGTGCTGCCCCACAGTCCTTGCTATCTTTACTACAAATATTTGACATATTTCCACTTGCTTTCTCTCTAACAAAATTGAAATAAACCCATGTATTAAAAAGTCATTATTAAAAATCAGATTCCGATGATAGCTCTGATGATGATCCTGTGTTTGCAGTAATAATCAATTCATCCACTATATCCTCAACTATGTTATGTAGCTCATACATTTGATTTTCTTCTTCAATAGTATGTTTTATGCAGTTTGTCCATTTCGCGTCTGTTACAAGGTCAATCCCTTCTTTTAATAAAGTTTTTACTTCTGCTAACTTGAAGGTTTTATTGTTGGCAGCAACATGATGCTTCACTTGTGCCGATACAAGTTCGATTGGGTTTAAATTCCAGTGGTATGGCGCTAATCGTAAAAGTGTACGCCCATTTTTTGTTACCACTTCGTCAATCACATATGACATTGGATTATCGTCTACATATTTTTTTGTTAGTTCAAGAAGCTCAGCTTTTAAAAATCTATTATGGATAACAATTTACCTTGAAAGATACCACCCAATTAGTGCGTCTTTTATCCATGATGCAATAGGTAATTTTTGAGGCTTAACGGTGTGGTAGGGAGTATTACCCATTACAATAATGCAGTTGGGCTCAAGATCAAGTACAACTTTTGCCATCCACTCTTTGAACACTTCACCGTTTATTTCCTCATTATAGTCACGAGTTTTCTTTGGTTCAAATAACAGAAGACCATTTTCAAAAACCCCTCTTCAGTACCAATATGCAAAACAATCAATCGATTTCCTTTTCCAGATGGTTGTTTTAAACCAGTTGTAGTTCCCTCAATAATGCCTTGCATTAACTACCGTTGTATCTTTCTAAACTTTTTTTTTGCGCGGCCTGGGTTAATCCATTCATCCAAATAAATCTTTTTACCCTCTGCACGATACTTTCGAATAGCAGTTAGATAACGACGCCTCCATAAAACGATGTCTTTGCGTTATATTAATATAGGGTTTCGACTTCGTTGTTCCCACTTAAAACCCAATTGCTTTAAAATTTTCCACAATGTTGTTCGCTTGAATTCAGGTAAAGTGTCATCTTCGCTAACAACCTACAAAAGATTTATAAGTTGGTTTCAATGTAAAATAAATATTATATTTATACTTAATATTTTTGTACACGTAGGCAATTCAATTTGCAGATAGAAAGAATGTAAATGTCTTCTAATTCTGGATTTTTCAGATTCGTCCAAATGATATATTGTCTCATGAACGCGTTTTTTTATGGGGTGAATTTACAATTCGCGTAGTATCAATTTCTTTCACAATATTCCACATAATTTTTTCGCCGAGTCCAAGCTGCTTTGCAGCCAATTTTATTGATGCCGACTTCGAGTTGTCATGCTTCAACTGCGAATACAGATTGTAAGCCATTAACCTTTGGCCGCTGCGGATATGTTTTCCTTGAGGATTTTTTGATGGTCTCGATAATAGGTTAACATCTCGGTCCAATACTTTTTCGTCAGCCACATTAAAACACTGAACACCCTGTAATTATTCTCACTAAACACCTTTTTGCACTTTCAATAGATAGAACATACGTCAAGTTATATAGCAATAATCGAGTTCTGACAAGAACCATTTTGGAGACAATATTTAAAATATAATAAAACGGAAAATATAAGCAACCATAGAAGACGAAGGCAGCTGTATCATAGTGGAATGCAACCACTGAACAAATTCAGTCGTTGCATTCCACTATATTTCATTTTATCCAACATAAATTCATTGGGCGAAAATTATATCCTTTTCGTTCGCGGATTTCAGCCAATAGTAAGCCGAGATATTTTCTCCTATTTTTTTCAACGCTGTTCTCTTAAAATGAATGGACTGTAGTTGGTTACTCAACGTAATAAATCGAAAAGTTTCGCTCAGCTACCAAGTATTTATTTTTGAAAGAGTTAAGGACGAAATTTTTGCCATGTTCCTATCAATCTCCTTCATATGTAGTATTAAAAAGCTGGGTTGCGGAATTCAATTCTATCAAGTATTGTATGAATATCTCGACTCCCTCTATATCTTATTTAATTTATTACAATTTCCGTGGCGTAAGTTTATTGCAGTAACAAGATTTGCATGAATTTTCAACAAAAACTCGATAAAAAAATTAACGTGCCCACTACACAACAATATACCTTATTCATTCATTAATTTGTTCCTGTACGATTTGTACAAACACTAAAGATAGTAAAGGGCAATCTGTCTGAGATATCAGGACGGCATGTAGTAGTGTTTGTTTATATTTCAACGCTTTTTTAAACACAATTTCCGGTATGGTCCTCGCGTCGTACGACATACGTGCTCCCAACGCTAATCTTCCATAATCTCTTTAACCAGTTTAAGTAACTAACTCCTACTTAAAAGAAGTACAGGATATGGGATAGATTTACCTCATTAATACAAGCTTCGCCGGATTATTAGCCTATTTTAAAATAGATATCACCATCGAGTTTATGCGGTCGTACTATTAAAGTATAGTTCTTGATTTAACGATGGAAATCTTTTGGTATTGTCCCAGCGTTGATGAGAGGTGGTCCAACATAATTTATATTCCTTATTAATTCGTATTACCAAATATCCGTTTCGCTCAGATAGAATACATCCGGCCCATAAAGAAATCCTGTTTGGAAATGCTAACCGAAATCAAATAATTTGAAATTTCTTGTGTAATGTAATGTGTTTTTTTATATCGTTGCTGTTTTTTTTTAATTAACGCGAAAATATACGTTATTCGTATGAATATCAAGTTGTGCAATTGTGTTTGTTCGTCTATTAAATTTTGTGCGTACATAAATGAGGAAATGTTGTATTCACATTTGTTTTAGTTATCTAACGGCGGTAGAGATGCTAGTTGAAAATACTTGTGTAGATATACACCTTATCTTCAAGTAATGCAAACAAAAAGATTATGTGCATATTAATATGTTACGCATTTCTCTTATAATTAAGAAAGTACAATGGAAAGAATATACATTTTGTAATACATAAGGAGCATATAATATACAAAAAAGGAAACAGTGTTCGAAAAGATAGGAGAAAATATCTCTGCTTACTATTGGCTGAAATCCGCGATAGATTTACGCACACGAAAAGAATATCATTTCCCGCAATGAATTTATGTTGGATAAAATGAAATATCACTGATAACTGCGTTTGCTGTTTACTGTAATGTCATTTGTCAAATTCAGTCGTTCTATTCCACTCGGATTCGGCTGCTTTCGTCTTCTATTTTCTATCAAATTGTTGTTTGCTTATATTTTCCGTTTTATTAAATTTTAAATATTGTCTCCAAAATAGTTCTTGTCAGAACTGGATTATTGCAGTACTTGATAATTTGAGGTATGTTCTATCTATTGAAAGTGCAAAAAGGTGTTCAATCAGAATTATTACAGGGTGTTCAGTGTTTTAATATGACTGACGAAGATGTATTGGACCGAAATGATAACCCATTACCGGGACCATAAAAAATCCTCAAGGAAAACATATCCGCAGTGGCCAGAGGTTAATGGCTTACAATCTGTATTCGCATTTGAAGCATGACAACTCGAAGTCGGCATCAATAAAATTGGCTGCAAAGCAGCTTGGACTCGGCGAAAAAGTTATGTGGAATGTTGTGAAAGAAATTGATACTACGGGAATTGTAAATTCACCCCCTAAAAAACGTGTTCGTGAGACAATATATCATCATTTGGACGAATCTGAAAAATTCAGAATTAGAAGACATGCAGATTCTTTCTATCTAATCTATTGTAGGTTGTTGACGAAGATGACACTTTGCCTGAATTCAAGCGGACAACATTGTGGAAAATTTTAAAACAAATTGGGTTTTAAGTGGGAAAAACGAAGTCGAAAGCGTACATTAGTAGAACGGCAAGACATCGTTTTATAGAGGCGTCGTTATCAAACTGCTATTCGAAAATATTGTGCAGAGGGTAAAAAGATTTATTATTTGATGAAACATGGGTTAACGCAGGCTTTGTTTTCTGTTGCCTGCGTTAACCCACGGTTCATCAATTAATAAATCCTTTTACCCCCTGCACGATATTTTCGAATAGCCGTTATATAAGGTTAGTGCAAGGCAAGCATTTATTGAGGGAACTGTAACTGGTATAAAAGAAAACACCTGGAAAAGGAAATCAATTGATTGTTTTGCATATTGGTAGTGAAGAGGGGTTTGTTGAAAATGGTCTCCTGTTATTTGAACCAAAGAAAACTAGTGACTATCATGATGAAATGAACGGTGAAGTGTTCAAAGAGTGGATGGCAAAAGTTCTACTTAATCTTAAGCCCAGCATTATTGTAATGGATAATGCTCTACCACTCCGTTAAGCCTCAAAAATTACCTAATGCATCATGGAAAAAAGACGCACTAATTGAGCGGTGTCTTTCAAGGTAAATTGTTGTCCTTAATACATTTTTAAAAACTGAGCTTCTTGAACATACAAAAAATATGTAGGCGATAATCCAATGCCATATGTGATTGACGAAATGGTAACAAAAAATGGTCGTACAGTTTTACGATTAGCACCATACCACTGGGATTTAAACCCAATCGAACTTGTATGGGCACAAGTAAAGCATCATCTTGCTGCCAACAATAAAACCTTCAAGTTAGCAGAAGTAAAAACTTTATTAACAGAAGGGATTGACCTTGTAACAGATGCGAAATGGACAAACTGCATAAAACATACTAATGAAGAAGAAAATAAAACGTATGAGCAGGATAACATAGTTGACGATATAGTGGATGAATTGATTATTACTGCAAACACAGGATCATCATGAGACCTATCATTGGAATCTGATTTTTAACAATGGCTTTTCAATACATGCGTTTATTTCAATTTTGTTAGAGAGAAAACAAGTGGAAATATGTCAAATATTTGTGTTCTCATACATTTTAACAATGAACGATAACAATTTGAACTTCATAACATAACAGCATTTGACTGTTGTGTGCATATAATAACTATTAGAACACTTATTAGAAATAAACTATTGAAGTTCGTACAGTTATTTACCCGAGTTTCTTTGTATTTCTCCTGAAGGTGATATCTTACTGGATCACACATGAATTTGTTA
>JARFOC010001231.1:60989-76027 GCA_031763485.1 Osmoderma eremita | reverse complement strand
ATATGCAAATAATATACAAAATGCATATATTATGCAAATATGCAAATTTATGCAAACTGCATATTATCCGACCTTTAGTTATGAGTTTTAATTGATTGGATACTTGCTTACAGTGTTGCCTAACTACATAACGTTTATAAAATAACCAGGAACTTTCTAGTGAAATAATGTACAAACAATAATTTTCCTCCTTTGCATTTTTGACACAGTTGAGTCAACAGTATAGAAACGTTGACATATATCTCCAAATAATAACTCATGAAATAAATATTTCGATCGATATGGAAACGCCAACATACGGTCGAGGGCCCACTACTGAAAAGTTTGATATGACATGAAATTTCCTTACTCATAACACATATTTTGCTCTAAAGTGGAAACACAGCTGACTGAAATAAATCATGAGTTAAAAAAAAATCATTACTTTCCTGTGTCATCGTAGATTCGCACCTATACAGGCTGTTTACGGTCTTGTGATTTTATTTTCAAGGCGTGATTAAACATCTTAAAATAAGGTCATTAACGCAAAAATATCTTAACAAGGTTGCATAATCAGAGAGATATTAATGTTTAAAAGAAGTTTAACCACCATGAAAAAGGTTTTTAGCGCTAAAACGATTGATCAACAACTTGCGCAAAGTAAATGTAAACGATAGGTTACTAGTGAATTTTTTACTACGTAGGCTGATGTCTGTAACTTTCCCATCTGTTAAGCTGTTTCATTAGTTGTCACTGCATTCCTGGTTTGACGTAAAGTTTTCCGAATAAATCCTAATAAGAAAAGTAAAAATGGTCCATCGCACCAAACAGTGAATACGTTGACATGTTGTTAATTTATGGTGAAGTACGCCAGAATTCTGCTGCTGCAAGTCAATTGTACGCTGGGCGGTTTCCTAACAGGCCAACACCTATTCCACAAAAAATCACGGCTCTAGTAATCCGTGCTCGAGAAACTGGTGTACTGCGAACACGTCAAGATCGAGATGGTGGTCCTGGACAACACCAGAGAATTTTGGATGACGAAGAAGACGTCTTAAATCTTGTCGAAGAAGATCCTTCTAGTAGTACTCGGGAAATATCTCGCCAAGTATATGTATCAAATCGAACTATCTGGCAAACACTGCGCGAGAATCAATTGTATCCTTTCCATGCACAAAAAGTACAGGTTTTACAACTTGAAGATCATCCATTACGTTTACAGTTTTGCCGATGGTTTCTACACAAACATGTAGAAATTCCAAACCTTTCTTCCATTGTATTGGCGACTGATGAAGCAACTTTTACACGTAACGGCATAAATAACTGTCGTAATACTCATATTTGGACCATGGAAAATCCATGCTGTTCGTCGTAATAATTTCCAGCATAGATTTTCGATAAACGTTTGGGCCGGACTGGTCAACGGACAACTTATTCGCCCATTTGTGTTGCGAAATCGACTGAATGGATATGATTATCTCTTGTTATTGCAAAATGGATGGGGAACTATTGGCAGAAATTCCTTTGAATGTACGTCGACAAATGTAGTTTCTTCACGATGGCGCAATCG
The DNA here is from genome assembly GCA_031763485.1 of Osmoderma eremita. Taxonomy (NCBI): domain Eukaryota; kingdom Metazoa; phylum Arthropoda; class Insecta; order Coleoptera; family Scarabaeidae; genus Osmoderma; species Osmoderma eremita. The sequence continues at coordinate 74,478 of JARFOC010001231.1, read as the reverse complement.
TTTAATTTGCCAACATTTAGATGTGTTTGAAAATAAGTAAATTTGGTCGAGGTGGTCCCATACCATGGCCTCCTCGGTCACTCGACCTTAAACCCCTTGATTTCTAATTACAGGGCGTTATGAAGACCATGGTATACACAAACGACATATTTGATTTAAATGATATTCGTAACCGCGTTGAGGCAGCTGCGGCGACAATTCGACGGCAAGACCAAGGCCTAGTAAATTATGCCAATTCATGGATACGTAGAACGGGACTTTGTGATCAACAACACAGCGATAACTTTGAACGACTAGTGTGAAGTGGATTTCGTGAAAAAATTGTTTAAATTGATATGCTTAATCACCACTTAAAATTATAAAATAAAAACTACACTTTTTTAAACATTGACATCTCTCTTATTATGCAACTTTGTTAAGATATTTTTAGATTAATGATCTTATTTTAAGTTGTTTAATCATCCCTTGAAAATAAAATCACAAACCCGTAAACACCCTGTATAAGGTGACGTAATAAAATTTCATATTTATTTACAAAATTGTCTTCAACTTTCAGTTTTCTAAAAATTTAAAACACTACATCCTGCTTACCTTTGCATGTATACAGACAAATCTATACATAATATTATTAATATGGCAAAACAATTTTGTTTGTTCATTAATGACCTACTTTGCCCGTCATAAGTTAAATATCACCTTGGGAAATCTATATTCAAAGTATTTATAAATTTATCTGAAAACAAAAACGCTTTATATTAACATATTGCTATTTTCGATAGATGGCCTTGAAGTTATGCGGAGTAGTGTAAGACTGTGCATAATTGAGATGGTATTTTATGCAGGTTTCACTGTATGTTATTATTGTTAACTGAGTGATTCAATCGGCTGTCGAAAAGTTTTATGCAAGTCGTCTATGGATTAAAATAATAATCTACCGCGTGCAAATCTGCTAAGTCTAGCAACATTTCTTAACAATCTCTATGACGGAAAATACATATAATGGTACTTTCATATATTGATTTGCTTTCTAAGTTATTAACACAATACGGCATATTATAAGTATTTGGTAGTAATATGTTTCTTTATATTTCCTATTTCACATTGAATTATACTAACATATTCCAAACATTAGAAGGTCTGATATTTATCAATTTGGTGATAAAGACAAGTTCGAAAGCCCCATAGACAACTATCACTTTTCGTTCACATAATTTTCATAACATTAGTTTAAAAAAAGGTATAAATAGAAAATGTTGACTGTGTCAAATCAGTATCAGATCGTCTTCCTCAGTGTTTATTACATAGGTAGCCAAAGAAAACTCAAACAGAATGAACACTTTCATTTTTGTAAGTATTTCTAATGTACAGTAATGCTAGGTCTTGTTTGCTTCAATATTTATTTTAAAAAACACCATCTTTCGGTAAAAGTATATTAGTTTGCAATACAATGAATAGTTCTAATTTGCAAAGATTCAATACATTCAGAAGTTCTCTATTTGTTTTGACAAAATAAAGTTTAATATTTGATTATTTAAACGATTAGCTTCGTTTTCATAAAGAAAATTATTTTATTTTATTATTGTTTCTAAAAATTGCAATATTTTTTCAGGTATTCTCAGCTCTCTTAGCTGTCGCTTTAAGCGGTCCAATCCCTTCAATCGTCGACGTCACCGAAGACACCTTAGGTAACTACAAATTCGCCTTCGACTCCGGTGACTACGTCAAAGAAGAAACGCGTCTAGCTGACGGCTCAACCAAAGGTAAATTCACATTCGTGGATCCGAACGGTGACAAACACATCGTCGAATACAGTGCCGGTGCCGAGGAAGGAGCGTCCTTTCATGGTGCCGACGTCCCACAAGTTGGCCCGGACACTCCCGAGAACGAAGAGGCGCGCCAACAGCACCTCGCCATCTTCCAGGCCGTCGAGAGCGATCCTCGCTTCGCTGAATCTCCGGAAGACGAGAAGGAGGATCCGATTTCCCCTGAGGAATATATTGCTGCTGTTCACGAACAGCTTAACCCGAGCGCTCCGTTCGCACTCAAAGAGGATACTCCTGAGATCGCCGCCGCTAAGGCTGAGCTTGCGGCCGCCCATATCACTGCTGTCGGTCACTAAATACGCGATTTAAATATTTAGTATCATTTGTACATGTTTAGTCGATGTATATAGCTTGAATTAGTTAGTAATAAATAAATTTATAAACACTAAAATGCAGTTTTCAATATGTCTTTCTGGCTAAAGCAAAATACCGCCCTATTAGTTACCGGAATAAAACATATTTCTTTTCTAATATAATATGTCATCATCCTTCACTCCACACTGAGAAAAATATGAATAATATAAAGATTAACACAATTTAAAATTAATGAAACTCGCCATCAATTATTGTGACAACAACTGTATGTGGTAGATTTTACAACTTTGGTGTTGTAAAATTGTTGTAGTAAGTTTAAACACAATGAATAGTTGTAATTATTGTGCGGGAATTGCAGTATTTACAGAAATATACCTGATTTTTTTTTTGGCCTTCGGGATCATAGTCCATGCGCCATCAGTAAAAAAGGCAACCGGTAAGGGAGTTAACTATAGAGAACTCACAAAGGAATATACAGACTGGTTTCTATATTTCAAGTTTTTCTTTTTTTACAAAATTAATAAGACTGTCGCATATATTTTTCTTATTAAGGCTCAAAAGACTTACAATATTTGTAGGGAGCGGAATGGACTCAGAAATTAGAAAATTATATAAATGATTGTTTACTGTCACTGTGTGCCGGACAAGCGAGAAATATGTGGTTCAAACACGCTTCTCCTTCGCCACATATACATAGGTACATCAATGATATTAATTTTAAATAGATGGGCCTGATGATTTCGGAGTAATGATCCTGTAAGCTACTCTGCATGTAAGAGCGACCATTTCATGTTACAACCTTTTGCTATAAGGGAATTTAATACGGCTTTAGAAAATACTAAAGATACATCTCCAGGTTCTGACAATATTAGTTCTCTTATGACTAAACATTTACCAAATAAATTTAAAGAATAGTTAGGGGGAATTCTCAATGATGTGTGCTTGAAAAAAGAACACGTTGAATGTCTTAATACAGTATTAATTGTTCCAATACTAAAACCTAACAGAAATCTTACCGTCCGATTGCTCTTATGTCCTGTATAGTTAAAACGTATGAAACTATAATTAAAAATAGATTAGAGTGGTGGGTGGAGTCTAAACATTTGCTGGCCACATGCCAATATGGCTTTAGAAATGCTAGAGGTACTGATTTTGTCACAGATATACAGATTAACCTTACAAACAATGAAACCACTTGTGCTACATTTTTAGATTTTAAAAATGAATCAAACAATTTGCAAACCAAAATTATTCAAATCGGATTGCCTGAACATGCAGCGGAAAGCATTACCAATCTATTTCGCAATGTTAAAGTTTTTACAAGATCAAATGCTAACGAAAATATTGGTCCAAGATGTCTCCAAGGCCTCTTGCAAGGATCTACCTTCAGCCCAATCTTTTTTAATAATTACACTCGCGATTTTTGATACCTTTACCCCACACCCCAACACTATACAATATGCTGACTGTCAGACTGCTGCAGAATATGACTGCCCTGAAGGAAAATAAAGAAACAATATTTCTGTTGTAAAAGAAATAAGATAAGTAAGATATGGTTCTAGCAGAATTATACCTTAAAATAAAATGAAAACTACTCTTACTAAAACACCTAAACTAAATATCCCAAACATTAGAAGGTTCTTTTGGAAAAAATAAATAATCTATCCATCTCTTTCGAGCGTGCACAAGGTAATATGCATATATTTCTTGATTTGTAGAAATATTATAACCTATATATTTAATTACAGTTTTGAGTGCATTAATGGAGCCTGTAGGGAGAAAACGGGGTAAAGGAGAAAAATTTAGCCTGAAGGAGAAGTGTATGATTGCAAATGTTTTAAATTATTTGAATAAAACTATGAATGTGAGTGCTGCCGTTCAAGAAGCAAGAAAAGTTTTGAGTTGTTCAGAGCGTACAACATATAATATAAAACAGGAACAACAGTTCATTAAGTACAAAAAACTCAGGAAAAGGAAAGACATACAACTAAATGATCGATTACAAACATATGGTGAGAACACGCAAGCACCTATTCGACGTAAAGTGCATAACTTTTTTATACAGTATATGTCACCTACATTAAATGTCTCTAACTTCAGTTGAGCAACTTTACATAGATTGTTACACGATATGGGTTTCGAATTAAAAAAGGAAGACGTAAAAGTATACTCATCGAACGAGACGACATTATTCGGTGGAGGCATACATACTTGCGAGAGGTAAAGAAATTTAGAGAAGAAGGTACAATTAATTTAGTTCTTGCTATTTGACATCTCTGTAACTTTATTTATTTCAGGTCGAACTATAATATATACCGATGAATCATGGATGAATACAGGGCATGCAGTAAATAAAACTTGGACAGATACTACAATTCAAAATACTTGACAAGCTTCTGTCTACTGGTTTGAATCCCCAACCGAGCTTGGACCTAGTTTTGCATTAGTTCATATGCTGGCGATGATAACGGATTTGTTCCTGATGCTGAATATACCTTTCTCTGCAAGAAAACACTGCTGATGTTCATCATGAGATGGATTCAGACACATACGAGGATTGGTTTATTAAGAAATTGCTCACAAATATACCACAGAAGTCAGGGATTGTTCTTGATAATGCTTCCTATCACTGCAGAAAATTAGAAAAGAATTCCAACGGCAGCATGGAGAAAAAACAATATCATTGATTGGTTCCGTGAGAAACAAATACCAACCACTGATGGTATGCAAAAAAGGGACTTGTTTTACGTATCACAAATTAAACCGCAGTATGATAAAAGCAGGATTGGCGAACTTGCAAAAGAAAAAGGTCATGAAGTTCTTCGATTACCACCTTACCGCTGCGAGTTAAATCCCATTGAAATGGTATAGACACAAGTTAAAAACTGTATAAAAATGAATAATACCACATTTAAGATAAAAGATATAAAGGAATTAATTCCAAGAGCATATAGCACTGTAACAGTTGATGATTGGCAAAATTACATCAAACCGGTAAAAAATATTGAAAAGGAATTTGCAAGATGACATTGAAGAATTTATTATTCATGTAATACATTCGTCATCATCTCATGATCAAACTAGTTCATCGACTGACTAAAAGTTGAAACAAGACCTACGTGTGTGTACTTGCTATTCCTTTCTTAAATATTATTTGTATTATTAATTTGTATCATTCCAGCTATTTTTGTTACAAAAGTGGAAACTATTATTTGTTAAAGGATTATATATCTTACTTTAAATGTAATAAATTGTGTGATACCCCAATTCCTAAATAAATGTTCGAAGTGTAAATTACGTTAATGTTGAGTAATAATAAATAAAATTATGGGTTTTTTCACTGATTCTTAAATTAAAAAATTATGTTTTTTTAAATATTTTACTGTTTTCCTCGAGATATGCATTTTAACTGTCAGAAACCCAAATAATGGAACCGGAAGTAATAATTTACAGCTGATTCGACGATTTGGCTACCGTTTATCGAATTCTCAGAAGTTCTGTACTACATTCGGAGATTGAGACGATCTATAGCATGAGTAAAGATAGCAAGGACTACGGTTCAATATAATAAACACACTGTATGGGATCACTCCTCGCGCACAAAACACTAATTAATTCCGACGCGTATTTCGGGAATACGTATTCCGATGTAGTTTGTTTATTTACTTTAGCATAAATAAATTATGATGATTTTTTGTTTGATGAACTTTCATCGTCTTTAAACCGTACTTGTTATTATGATATCCAACGATTTATTCAGTGCAAGCTATCTCAAAGTAATGATAACTATTTTTGAATAAAATAACTAAGCTTCTTAGATCGTAACAAAATACACAAGAAATAATAATATATTAAAATCCGTTATACTTCTAGCAAAAGGTAATTGTTTTATAACAATGTTCACAAATTTTATTACTGATTAATCATCTAATCAAAAAATACTATATTTCCAAGTTCTTTCAAACTCAAACAAAAATCTTAATAATCATTACGTTCATAAGACTATTCAGAATATTAATGTACGTATTTTCCAATTGGGAAAGTCGAAATTGAATGGCTTGATCCACGGAAGGCACGTAGACATTTATCGATCTATAACACTGTAATTACAAATCGGGTTTTTTACAAAAGCAAAAATTAAAAAACAATTAACGAAGAATGCGATGCCTAAAACTAACGATAAAGATTAAATATAAAAAGACGTTTCCCAACATTTGAAGCCAGTATCAACTCGACGCTTCTATCAAGAGCGATTTCAGCTAAATATAAATTAACACAAAACTGATTTGTTTTATAAATCAAATATGAACAAATACTGCGCATTTGTAAGTATGATTAATTAGTAGGTTTGTTAATGTAAATTATTTGTTTGTTGTAAATATACATAGGCAAATTATTTAAATTATAACGCGATTAAATCTAGGTCCTCTCCGCCCTCCTGGCTGTAGTCGCGTCAGGGCCGATCGAATCGATTGTCGACGTGACCGAAGACACTTTGGGTAACTACAGATTTGCTTTCGACTCTGGTGATTACGTCAAGCAAGAAACACGTCACGAAGATGGTTCCATAGTTGGGAAATACACCTTCGTCGACCCCGATGGTGTGAAACACGTTATCGAATACACCGCAGCTGCAGAACAGGGAGTCGATGCCAAGGGAGCCGATATTCCGGTACCGGTAGCCGATACTGCTGAAAACGATGCAGCTCGCGCCCAATTCTTGCACGTTTTCAACGCCATCGAGAGCGATCCACGATTCGCCGAATCTCCAGCTGACGAGAATGAAGACCCCATCTCCGAGGGCGAATATTTGGCCGCCCTGAACGAACAACTCAACCCCAGTGTGCCCTTGGTCTTCCAAAGTGATACTGATGAAATCGCAGCCGCCAAAGTTGGACTCGCCGATGCTCACAGAATCGCCGTAGGACATTAATATGTTCGCAAACGTATTGATATTTATGTAAAGTATAAATTATTTAGTAAATAAACTTTATTTTGCTAATTTTCTACTATTCTTCTACTAATGTACAATGGAACTTACATCTACATACGCACAAGGGGACATTCCTTATACCTCAAATCAAATCAATACCAGAGTATCAATTTATATCTATACAAAATATTAGCAGTTCAATAAATAATAAAGTTGAGATAAATTATTTTACAAATTATTATTAATGTTACCACCATTATTCATTAAACGTGTGTCGATCCTTCGCTTCATACCATCGAAGCCAAGTTGTAAGATTTCTGTTGATATTTCTTCTATAGCGGCAGTAATCCCATCTCCTGACTCACACGGTGTGTGTAACCAATTTGTGTACATTCTATTTATTTTGGGTACCCGAAAAAGAATGCCGATAAGTCGTATACTCGTAACTGCCATGGCTCTTTCATTTTCTTATTCACTACATCTTCTATTGCATTTTCATCCCATTTCTTCACACCCACTTGTCTCGCCGGTTAATTATGTTGATTGCTAATCACTGTCTTCTAACACCTCCCTCACGGCTTACTTTGAACGTTACAATTTTGTTGGTAACACTATTTTCTTTATAACTGTGAATGCACTGTCAAATCAAATTATAATAACTGTCACATCATCTCGAATAAAATGTGCTACTAACAGAAATGGGCCATCTAAGAACAGCTGCAAGAAAATCTAAACTAGAAACGACAATAAATGAGAGAATAAAGAAATCATGCACACGCCAAATATTATCCTAGGCGAATTAAATCAAAACAAATGCTACGGACATATCTAGGGGATGGGGAATGAAGGACAGCCACGAACCATGAATGAAAACCATTTGAAAAACCGAAAATAGGAAGGCCTCTAAGGCGTGATAAAAAGAATCAACAAAGCAATATTCGATAGAAGCCTAGCAACAGGAGGATGGAAATATAGAGGAGCCCGAAGGTTGGTTGCCGCAAAGCGAAGACAAGCCCTGTAAGAAACGGGTATATATTGTTATGATCATCCTCGACATCTTCTGTTCTCTTATTAATTCTTTTATTATTAGGTTTGTCTGCAGCGTAGGCGAACTTTTGCGTACTTTTATTATGATTCATAATTCATGTGTATTAATGGTTGCATACAGAATCGTTAAATGCCAATATCTCCCCCTAAGTTGGCAAGGAAGGACTCTATACTTTAAGAAAATAATAATATTCATCTCCAACCGGAGCAAAGTAATCGGACCAATTAATGTTACCAGATAAAAATATTTTCAAATCCATTGTAAAATCGTAACACACTCTCACACGTAGAGCCATACATTACAAAAAGGAGTTTGGAAGATTAACATCAACAATTTATGCAAGATAACAGGCGAACCAAGAAACACAAGGGCAGTTTGTAGAGGCGGTGGTGGAATCGAAGAAGAACAGACAGCAGACTTAGACGACGATTTGTATTTCTATTGAATAAAGCAACAAGTGTCACCCACGTGAGTGTGTTCTTGCCATGTAAAAATCATCTAGTAAGGAAAAAATTGGAGTGTTGTTAGGTAATAAAAATAAAGTATTAAGAACATCAGTCACAATTTGTGGTAGCTTAAGTTATCATTCAAATAAATTGGTTCCAAAAGCAAAATGGAAAAATGGATATTTGAAGAAGAGGAAAATGAAGAAAGGCCATACATAAAGAAAGTAGAATACATTACATTTACACACTACAGGGGTAGTTAAGGTATTTATGAATTCAAAATTAAATATTGTCAAAATTCATTGTATTTTTCTATATAGTGTATAGTAATATATAGTATAGTTGATTCGCTTACGTATTATGTGAATCTGTACTATATTCTTTGTTAATGTTGAACCTAATGAGGTTTTAAAGGGAATACGCATTCTCAAAAATACTAATTCTATGGGCATTGATTGTATTTCTACTTCTATATTAAAAACATTAGAACCAGTAATTGCACGTCCTCTATCATGTATAATTAACATGTCTGTAGCTAAAGGTAAATTTCTTACTAAACTGAAAACAAGCTCAACACTGTCAATCTTTAAGAAACGTGATTCGTCTTCATTGCATCACTATCACTAGCCAATCTCGCTACTGAATGTTACCGGTAAAGTATTTGAACGGTTAATACATAGCAGAATGTGGAATTATTTAAGAGGCTCAGCACGGCTTCTGTGCGGGTAGGTCTACTGAGACAGCAATGACTAGTGTGGTTGGTCGAATTCACAAGATCTTAGATGATGGAAAGTATGATGTTACTTTACAATTCGACCTCACCAAAGCTATTGATACAGTTGATGTTAATATAGCACGCCAAAAGCTATATTCACTAGGTTTTAGAGGTAACTTTCTTCATTGCCTCATGCCATACCTGTCAGGTAGACGACATCATTCAGACTTAGTTGATGTGGACCTGGATGTGCCCCAAGGGTCTGTGCTAGGGCCTCTAATTTTTTCCTTATATGTTAATGATTTAACCGAGTTTGTAGGGATTGGTAAGATAATATTCTATGCTGACGACACTACTATTATAGTTGAAGCCAGTAATTCAAATTAATTAAAATTCACTTTCTACACGCAGCCTTCGAATTTGATTCAAATTTAAATATTGCTTCTAATAAATATCAGTAACTAACATGGATAAACATCATTTAATATACCTACTGCGGACATCAGATAATTCCTGACGGGATTTTCCTAGAACACGCCAGTAAATAAACGCGTCTTAATCAGACCGTCTTCCTCCGTATCTAAGAGGTTACACAAAGTAGATTCGCAACCTTCACCTTTACGACGACGTTCCTTATACCTTGATTTACTTCTTTCTATTGAAACTCGTGCCGGTGAAGGGCTGGAGTTTCGACAGCCGAGCCGGTCGACAATAACTGTCTACAGGGTGAAATACAAGTGCATTACGCACGCGATATTAAATTAGATTTTTATTGAATGTTAACGCGAAGACCGGCGACGTGGAATAAATTGATTTCTGTCGACGTTACCTAATAATATTCGCCGACGCGAAAATATAAAGGTGGAAAGGTATTACGCGTAGACATGTGAACTGTAGCATGTGATGCTGATGTTGTATACATAGCTGCCGCGTTGCCCTGCGACAAAACAAGAATTTACAGGGATGGCGTCAGGATACAAGGAAAAAAAATCTCTGATTTAAATGAATCTTATATATACCGGGATCTTTTTTTTTCTTTAATTACACATACATTTTTCCTGTGTGTAACATTAAGAAGTAAATTGTCAATGCATTATGGATATAGCAAGCAACCAGTTATACACCAGGATAGGATTTTGTTGGGAAAAAAACTATTCTTGAATAGTTTTACGCATTTGATGTAAACTAAGCAGCTCTTCATAGGAAATAAACCAATCTGAATAAGTTCCATTTACTCTGAATGAGAGGAATCTCAAGAAATCGTTCAAATGGGAGGTGCTGAGGGGTGTAGTAAGGGAACCATATAATTGATGCATACTCTAATTTAGGTATAACAAAAGCAAAGAATAAAAACTTCTAGAGCGCGATATCTTTAAATTTTCTAGACGTTCTAATGAGGAAGCCAAGCATTTTAGATGCAGATAAGCACCATTCTCAATATGCGATGAAAAGGACAAATCAGCGTCGAACGTAACTCGTAAATCTTTGATGACATTTAACTTATTCAGAGTACGGTCAACAATGGTGTAAGTGAAGCTATGCGGTTTAGTTTTCCTAGTAAAAGACACGGTGTAGCGTTTATCAATGTTTAGTACCAAGTTATTAGTTACAGACCACTCGAATAAAATTTTGATATTTTGTTGCAAGATAGTCATCAGGACCAGATACAGAGCAGAACAATTTAACATCATCGGCGCACGCCAAAACGGGACAATTAAGGGATTCTAGAAGGTCGTTAATAAATATATTGAAAAGTAATACCCCAAGATTGGAGCCCTATGGAACACCACTTGCTGATTGAGACTGGGATGAACGAAACCCGTTATAGAATACGTAGTTAATTCTGTTAGTTAAGTAAGATTGAATCAACAAGCATAAATTGGGAGAAAAAACAAAGGAATCTAATTTATGTAGTAAAAATTTGTGATCCAAAGTATCAAATGCATGTGAAAAATCCGTGCAGACTGTATCCACTTGTGTGGACTTGTCCATAACCTCACTCACAATCTGTGTAAACGTAGCTAGGTTGGTCACAGTAGACCGTCCATTAATAAAGCCGTGCTGTTGTGAAGAAATAAGTTGTTGTACTTTAAAATAAATCCTGGAGTGTAAAAACCGTTCAAAGACTTTTGCAAAATTATTTAATATTGAAATTGGCCGGTTGTTCTTAATTTCCGAAATATCTCCCCTCTTGAAATTACAGGTCTTGATGGCTAAATTAATGATTTTTGAAATTGGTCCGCTTAAAATATGAGAGGTGTTTTTTTTATAAAAACACTGGGTATAATATCTTCACCCGCAGCTAACTTGTCAGGAAATGAGGCCATAATATTCATTACCACATCCTCAAAGACAGGACTGAGATAGAAGGTTTGAACACTGGAGCATGAGTCCGGCAACACCGAGGGGTTCGAGGTGCTACACACACCAGAAAAGAAATGAGCGAAGGCGTCAACAATTTTATCAGGTGGGTATACGTGCCGGGTATACGTGAAGTCCCAATCCTAGACCGCACAAAGTACCACAATTGCTTCGGATCAGACTTGATAGTGAATTCAATACGGGTCATGTATAATTTGTACGCTTCATCAATTTGCATTTTCAATAATGCTCTCATTCTCCGAAACATACATAATTATACATATTATAGTAACTATTCTATGCAATTGTTGCAGTAATGGTAGTCAGCATAAAAGTTTTCAAGACATAGGTATAGCTTGCACCACGAACAACGCCTAATAGCAGCTTTTTTTACAAATACTACACAAGGGCGTAGACTCTGCATTTTTTTGAAAAACAAATCTACAGGATTTTTAAATGATCGCGCTCTTTCATCCACGTGTCCAGTCTTATACTACAAGTATTTGAAGACGTCGAAGAAGAAGTATACACATTTGCGGGTCTAAACAATAATTTCGCAACTAACAAACGTAGGTATTCGTAGATTTCTTTAATTGCAAAAATAATGGCGAATGGGTTGCCGATGTTCCCTTGTTAGTTAAGGCCAATCGAGCTACCTACAAAATAAAATCCAAAACCATTCACAATCCCCAATCTTTTCGTCTCAAAGCATTACCGCTAAGCTCTACTCATTCTTTAGAAAGCGTCTGCTAAAAATTACCTACACAATACACCGAACGCCACGCAAATACGCGCATATGTTCCTGGGCGTATTACGTTACTTCAACGCGAATTTAGCGTAATTACAGTTTCTGCCGGAGAACAGCTATATGCTTTACGATCAATTACGGGAATAAATGGAGGAATTTACTACCCGGCTTGAGCGTCGCATTTCAAACGGTGCGTGATAATTTTCTTGGCGGGCATCTGCAGTTTGCTGCACCCAGGACGACTACATAGTGTAGCACGTGTCGTAGTGCATTCTACACGATTATTCGGCAGAACCGCATGAATAATTAACGAAATGTTAGCATATTTTACGAGTATCTAGCCAGATGGTGCATAAAGATATATACTTGATTTTGTTGTCTAAATTTAACATAATAAAGGAAACATATACATACTGTAAAATGTTCTCCCCCTCCCTTTGATTATTTTTTTAAAGAAACTCCCATTTAAAAGAAAAAAAAATTTAATGCCCCACGTTGTGGTACCAATTGTAATGTTACTTTCCTATCATTTATGAACACTCTGAATTGTACAAACCTGGAAAAATAATTAAACAAAAATAATAAGACTCTCATATTTAATGTTTCAAAATATTCAACACCCCCCACCTAAAATGATAGTTTATCGTCTGGGTAGACATAATGAAAATATGCCATTTTTTAAATTCACCGTTGCTTGACAATAACAATACTTCTACTTACGTTCAGGATATTCTCAGGCTGGATCCTTGAGTAACCGGACTCCGGTTCAACTTGTAGCTGTGTCTAATATTTTGTACTCAATTATTATATCAAAATGAAAACCATTAAATAAGAGAAATAATAAACATAATTACACACAAATAAAATATTTTTAACAAACAATTATAACCGTGGGCTGTCTGTAACCCAAACGCCTACCTAGAAAAACTCTAATATCAATTTTATTGTATCTAAATTTCCATAAAACATTTAATTATTCTTGACCAAGTGTCAAACAAGATCTAGAGAAATGGTACGACGTGTTGTCGTTCTAGATACAATTGTAAATATCTTGTACTCTCTATTGTTAAGTATTCTAATAAAGAATACTTAACATATC
>JARFOC010001231.1:44718-60889 GCA_031763485.1 Osmoderma eremita | reverse complement strand
TAAGATAGAGGTTAAAAAGCGGGAAAAAGCAATGTTGATAGTGGCGTTCTAAGAGCAGGATTGTTCTCGGAGTGCTATGCCTGACATAATTTTTTCTTTGTGGTTTTCTGCTGAAGATGGCAACTTAGTTGCCGAAATACGTATTCAGAGTTCTTTACTCAACAGGTAGGGGGTAAGGGGTATTTTTAACTTAAATTTATTTTAAGCCACCGTATCCTAACCTACATTTATATTACTAATTTTATTTGATAATTGTTTTGTTGTAAGTGAAACGTTAAATATATTGTTGTAGTAAGACGTTTAAAGCGGCCTCCTTTTGTTCTTTAACTAGAGGAACTTGCGATTTATTAAAAACGATTTTATGTTCATTTAAAGTGTGGACAAATACTAATTGCTTTTCAATTTCTTCATCATTGTTATCAAATTCCTCACTTCCACTCGAATCTCCCGTGCCACAAATATAGTTTTCTTTTACGAAAAGATAACTAGATAACGGATGTACTGAATCTGAATAACCACGTTGTTTCTGCTGTAAATTCGGCACCACAATAAATGTCTATAAACTGTAAGAGTAGTTGCTGATTCACTATAAGTTATGAAAGTTAGTGTACAATAAAGAACCACATTTCTATTCAATAATACACGAGTAACTCAAGACATTTCTCTTTATTGATTTTATCCTAAAAAGGAAGCGGAGGGCTGTTTAATATACATTTATAAAAATTCAAACAATGGTGTGAAAAATATATACTGAATGTGATAAGGTAACTGGCAGCTTCATTCTTAACTTATCTTCAATTAAATTCTGTAAGTCACTGCAATATTTACGGCTCCACTTGTAGATAATAATTTCATATACCAATATTTACGTAAAAATTGCCATACTAAATATAACACATTATTACTTAATACAATCGTACTGGGCATGTTTTCCAGTACTAGCCAATGGCAAATAAATTTTCGGAACTCAGCCAGGCATGAGCGATGAACGGAATCCCAACAAATGCAATATGGAGGAAATGTCGAGCACAGGCTGCAAACCTGCTTATCTAAGAATATTAAAAATGTATAATAAGCGTTGTTGCTTAACGTAGAATAAATAGATATGCTATACTTATAGTAAATGTTGAGAAACCATGTATAAATACTCATGAGACAGTATATTTTTAATTTACTCAAAATGTTATATATCCCGAATATTTATATGTTTAAAATGCATATACGCTTTATACGTTTAATAGGCGTAGTACATATGTAGGTATACATATATGTACGTTTAACGTAAGGGTTTGTACAATATACTCTTACAAAAAATATATAATTTTTACCTTTATTAAAGGGAAGTATGTTGCCTGGATAGTTGTATAGCTATATAGAACAATACACATACAAATTTACATATGGTTAATAGTTAGCTCGAATTGCTACATATATCTCAAACTGTCAACACTGATTGTTCAAATAACACTCTTCCACCACTAAATTTGCTGCTCAAGTGCCTCGATTGACCCTAATGAGAATAAGAAGCCTTGTTGTTTCGTTTGTTTATTTCTTATGTAATTTAGAGTCGAGATACCAGTTTATAGGACAATGGGTTTTCACGCTGAAACCCGTTCGGACAGTAAGTGTCCGAACGGGTTTCAGCGTGAAAACAATTTAATTAATTTCACGTAGAGTGGCTTACAAGGTATTGATCGTACCTCATAATCAGAAGTTTAATTGAATTTGTAATTGCGGACATTTTTAGGACGCACCGCGAGTCCTTTAATTGCAAAAATTCTTTTCGACTTCATTCGAAATTCCACCGCGATACGGAAATTGGTATTAATTGCCCACGATTTATACCCTCTACTCTAAAAGAAGGGAAATACACAGAAAGGATTTAATAAAGGTTCTCGTAATAGCATGTTCTGTCCACCTGTACTTATTGCTAACCTCTTTTACTCTGTCGCCCCACTACGTTCTGTACTTATTAATGCACTACCCTATTTCAAACTGGTTAGCTTTTAATTAATGGTAATTTCCGAATGAGACCAGTAGGTGCATGCATGAACGAGTGTGCCGCTAGAGTAGAGAGAGCGAGTGTTCGAGTTTTGAGAGATGGGTAAGTAGGACTTTTGCGAAATTGATTGCAGGAGGATATTAACAGGATATCTCTTCGTAATAGATGTTCCCGGTGTTCCTTTTCCCCCATAATGATATCGCGGAGAATAAATCGTGTCGCGAGCACTTTATTTCCTGAATTTAATGTTTCCCAGGAATGCTCCCGTTTGTCCCGGATACTTAGTATGTTGACATTTCTCAAGTGATTATAAATAGTATGTCTGACAGGAACAACATTACTCACGATGTAATCGTGTTGGAGGCAAAATTCTGAGTTAAATAAGTATAAATACAGTTTAATAACCCGGAACTAAGTTCTGACAAATATGGAAGAAAAAAGTAAAAAATATGCGCATGAATATACAGATACTTTGTACAAAATATGCATTTTAAGAAATATGGAAGACAGTGGTTATAAATCAATGCACAGAATGTAGATAATGGGTGATCTATATTGAGTATTTTAATTACTTATGACAGTGAATAAGTCAAGCTCAATAATTAGTTACGAAGAGGGTAAAGAAGTAAATGTTTTCGATTAAGAAGTTAAGTTTAGTTTTACCTAAATGGAAAAAAGTTCTATCTACGCCAACTGACGTGTTATAAACATTTTTAAAACTCTTTAATACTCTTTATTGCATATCAGATGCTTCAATAATTTCTGCAGTTAATGTTATTGAAACCTGAACGAGTAATTTCAGTCGAAGGTTATTATCTACAGTACTTTTAAATTTATCAAAAATTTCTTCCCCCATACGATTCATTTTTTTTTAATTTATATCTTCCACTAAAGATAATATTTTGTATTCTAACTGAGTTATAGATGCTAATATAAAACTATAGTTGGCTTTTATAAAAGCTAATTGCTGCTCTAGAATATTATCTTCTAATAACTGTTCTGCATCTGAAATAGATTGAGATTTGTCATCGCGTAATTTGCTCATCAAATCTATCAGTTTTTTTAAACATACAGTTTACTGGTTGAGGTATAAGTGCTACATTAGGAAGTCTTTCTCTATGGAGCTACATATTCGAACAACTCTTAATAAAAAAAATCTTTGTCGACACTAATAGTGAGTCATTGGCAATAGGAGACATATTCTTCTGAATCTGAATTTATGCTTAAGACTTTAGAAAAACTGCTAGACCATCATGGGGGAAAATTTTGTGGTTTGGGTTGACAGGGGATGTTGACGAGGAGGAGCTTTATCTCAATTATTGTGGAACCTAGTCATGGATGGGCTGATAAGTAAACTGAACCAAGGAGGGCACAAAACCTTGAGATATGCGTACGAGCTTGTCATCCTAAACCAGGGTAAATTTGACAACATAGTACGGGACAAGATGCGGAAAGCACTATAAGTTATACAAAAATGGATCGATTCAAATGAGTTCTTCTAAGATGACCACAATAAGATTCACAAGAAGGAGAAAACTGGACGTCCAAGGACCGTTAAGCCTTCTGGGTCAAGAAATAAAGTTGACTGGGGAAATAAAATACCTTGGGTCCAAAGCGTACTTGGAACAGACAGCATCAGAGAATCAAAACCAAGACTGAGACACTTATGTTGGCCAGACGAGCCCATGGAAAACATGGGGATTAAAACCAATTATGATGTACTGGACGTATATCACGGTGGTTAGAACGAAATAAAGTTACTTTGTTGGGGGTGCCTGCGCATTCGCGAATCGTGGGCAATGAAAAAGTGGATAAGTTACCGGAGATAGGATCATCGCCTTCATACGTGGGTTCAGATCCTACCCTAAGAGTGTCTAAAAACACAGTACGAGGGCAGATACGAAAATGGGTCAAAGAACTACAAGAAGAATACTGGAAAAATATAACCAGGCAATGTCATTGCAAAACTTTTATTAAGGAGCCATCAGTAAAGAAGGTTGACGAACTACTAAATATTAGTAGGAACCACCTTCGTCCAGTAACAGGCTCGTGACAGGACACTGTACACTGAAAGGGCACCTACAGAAAATTGGGGTTGATATTGAGTACCAAAGCTGTAGACCGTGTGAAGGGGCAATGGAGACCAGGTCTTATGTGAATGCAAGGCCGTATAACCTAGAAGACAGGCAATCCTTGGGCAATCAAAAATTAACCCAGAAGACTATACCGGACAAAGAACTGTACAGATTGGTACAGGGCACAAGAATTTGGGAACGGGTGGTATGGTGCAAGGGTAAAAAAATGAGAGACAAATACAAAACGTCAGAGGGCTCAAGTGTTCCCGAAGGCTAATGTCAGACGGCTCCAATAAAGGAAAAAAAGCCCTTCTACGGGATAAGGGAGAGAGTGGGAGTTACTCGAACGCGATCCAGAGATCACAAAATTGAACGCTTTCTATTGTCATCATTATCAAAATTAAAACTTGAGACTTACATTAATCTCAGATAGGAAAATAAACCTTAATAACCACTTATTAAAGCAATCTCGACAGAAATGGAACCACTTCTCCAACAGCGCTTTGCATCATAAGAAGTATGAAATCAATATATCTGCATTAAGATACTTTAAGCTCCGCGCAAGCGATCCCGCCAACGGATTAATATTTACTTCTCTGGCAGCAGCGAGACACGATGCGAGCTCGTCTTAGTACATAATAAGTGACGAAGAAAAGGCGAAGGCATTTTTACCTGTACCCGTAGAGCTCTTTAAGAATTTGTAATGCAAAAATTCATCGCCCGACTAAAAACAACTCCGATACTTGAAGTGCATAAATCACTTTTAGATGATTAGTAGAGAGGGGAAAAGTGAAGGGGAGTTTTCACAACGGTGTACGTACACAAGTTTCTGGTACAGTATAAAATACATGATGCACTTCGAAGGTAAACTATTTTGGGATCATTTTACTTGCAAATGGGTAAGAGAGTATCCGGTGTAGAAGTTGATACGCAACTATGCAACTATTGAAAGAAAATTACCATTGAGTTAAAATATTCGACGTACTTCCTAAATACATTAAAAAGAACTTTGTTATTATCACAAACTTGAAAAACTTGATAAAAACAATTTCAGTCTTTTTGCCGCGTTTATGATCTCATAGCCACAGGTCACGTCATTAATTTGCAAAACAATACTTGTCAAATATTACATGCACAAACGTAGATTAATGCGGACACTTAGCTTTTTAAATTGGCAATCTTCCTCCACACTTTGCCTTGGTTTCCAATTTCTTCCATTTAATCATTCAAATAGAGTTCTTTTTCTCATACTCTCAACTACTAACTATTGCTGCTTTACCTTTATTGTTTTAGTACAAGATAAAATTAAATTATATAGGAATCTTTCTGGCCTATTAAATATTAGATCAACTGTCTCACTTTTCTGTGTTTTTATGGCAATCACTGATTTTTGGATTGCCATCAGAATTAGGCGTCTTAATTTAGCTGCAACTGCCATGTCTTTCAGCGCTCCTATCAAAAGTCTCTTTTTGATCGAGTCAAAGGCCTGATGGGAAACGATAAAGAGCATTTCCAAATACATTTTATATTCGTTTTTGAAAATATGTTTTATGTTGGGGCATCCATGGTCGATTTTCCTTTTCTAAACCAGTTTTGCTGTTGTCCTATTTTAATGTTGTTACTAATCGTCTTCGTTACACAGAAAAGAGCCGCAATGAAGTCAAGCGAATAGACCAAGTAAATTCAAGAAGTTTAAAAAAGTTCTAGCGCACAATTGTAAATATTTGACTTTATATTGGGCTATTTAACTTGTCTTAATTGACCCGCACCTGTCGTTTTCTTTTGTTTTATTACTTTTTCTTACAAACGCTATGACGATCAATGAAACTAATATATATAAAGTAAATCTAAAATATATTAAAGGATAGATGTTTATGAATACATAGGATAGGAAGTACATGTATTAGTCCAAAGATAGAAAACTGTGTGTATTGGAATCAACGTGCGCTGTGCTTTGCACGAGCTAGGAAAATATAGGTAATTTCGGAAACTTGGCGATCATGAATACAAAATACACATTTAGAAAAATGCATAATTTCATATTCCGGTAAAATCAAGAGCTCTAATATAACCCTCGAGTTTTTAATTTTTCTATTCGGCTGACTTACACGAACGCAATTTTTCTTTATTCAACGACTTTCTTCTTTGTTTTCACCCTGTAAAATAGCATTGGCGGTTAAGGGACCGTATAACGCGTCGTATACTTCGCACACATTAAAGTGGGAAATACGAATTTACGACTACAAAGGCACTAAAACATAAGCGAGCTGTTACTAAACAGTGAGTCCAAGTAGAACGGGACAATAAACGCTGCTGCTTTTTCTAAAACAGTCAGAAGCTTTACTATATTTTTGCCTGCTTTGGAATACGTAGGTTTTTAACTTAACATTGAAAGAGCTGACCGCGGTCAAACGCGTAGGTACGGTAAAATTGTAGCGAAATAGTTGGCTACAGAACAGCCGAGAACTATTAGAATAGCGACAGAAATAAAAATGTTGTAAAAGTCGCAGTAAAAGCAGCGTAAAGAACAGTGTTCTTAAGCGTAAAACTGCTCTCAATTGCATTCGAACGTGGAGTATAGGATTATTACCGTCGGCGATAAAGAATAGAAGTTGCGAACGGTTACATGATATTTTAGCAATTTTTACGTTGGCACAAAACAATAATAATTAGAATGTATGTTTTATTATCCTCACAACGGAAAACATATCGACCCGAACAATTTCAAACTTCAAATAAATTCTGTGGTAATTTCAGTTACCCTTTGGTAGGGAGAGAGCACTTATCGTATGCGGTGTCATCAAAAGTATTAGGGCTGTTGAATCACTGAAACTACTAGATATAAATGAGCGTTTTGAGTTTAGCAACACCAAAGACTAAATTTCTATTCGGTTCGGTTGAGCGTATAGCCAATGTTGTATTACTCTATAACATGAACAAAATTCCAAATAGCAAAATTACATTTGATAATTTACTCAGCGTGTCATTGGGAAAACTAAATACCCTGAGTATTTAAGATTCAAGAGTTTTTTTTTACAATATCCCAAGGGATACGTTAATTTTTGATCGAAGGGGGACAACTTTTAGAGAAGCAATGATTTTTATAGCTTCGTGCCTCTAGCTGTAGGTTATCAAGCATCATCGTCTTCATACGTGGGCCCAGAACCTTCCCTGGAAGTGTTTAAAAACACAGTGCGAGGGCCAATACGAAAGTGGGTCCAAGAACAGCATAAAGAATACTGAGGAAATACAACCAGGCAAAGTCATGGCAAAACTTTTATTAAGGAGCGATCAGTAAAGAAGGCTGACAAACTACTAAATCTTAGTAGGAATCACCTTCGTACAGAATAGGTCTCCTGACAGGACATTGAGCAGTGAAAGGACACCTACAGAAAATTTGAGTTGACATTGAGGATCCAAGCCGCAGACTCTGTGATGGGGCTATAGAGACCCCATACCACATCTTATGTGAATTCAAAGCATTGGACCCTAGAAGACTGAAGTGTTTCCCGAGACTTATGTCAGGCGACTCCCATAAGGAAAAAAAGGTGTCAACGCCAAAATTGAAAAGCTGACGTAGTTTGCGATACAAGGATGTATAAATTTTTCAAAATCGATCCTTTCATTTTCGGGAAATTAGCTCTTAAGATATCTAAGATACAAAAGAGATATGTGAAGGGAGAAAAGGAACAGAAGGACTTTTTCTTTAAAATCGCTGAGATATATCAATTTTTGATTGAAGGTAGACAATTTTTGGGAAAGAAATGATTTTAGTATTGTCAATCCTTAGCCACAAGCGATGCATCCCCAAAAATTTTAAACTACAATAAAAATAATTTTATAATAATTAAAATTTAAAAATAATAATTTAAATAATTTATTTAATAATTTTATATTTTATACAAATTATTTTATAATTATTGGGGTTGAGTAATTTGTGATTTTGTAAAAAAAAGTTTTGAGTCTTAAATATTCGGGGTGTTTCGTTTTTTCACAGACACCCAATATAATATAGGAAGAAATGCTGTCTTAATTTTTTATTTGTGATTTGATTTAATTGTTGCCATAACGGTAAAAGTTATACATTTGTTTCAAGAAAGCATTAGATTGATTATGTATGAGTGCATATCAATGATAAATCATTGCAATCTTTGTTGTAACTGATACGAACTGATAATTACCATATAGTTTGTGAAACTACGGCTGCAATCTATAACAAAGAAAAGGAGAACTTACTGTTTACCATAGAAATTGAGCCACTGCAGCATATATTTTCTACGCTGGTGATCTTCCAGAGCGAAATTCCCTGAAGGCGAGTCTGATATTTATTTGCATATTAATCGTGTGCCAAGTGCATGTTTGCATAGCGTTAATCCAATTTTTAGGTGTTTTCTTCCTTTATTTAATTTCCAGGATTTCATATCTGCGACAGCAAAATTAAATTACACCTTGTACAAAGTAAATACCTAGCACACGACAGTACGATTTGATGTTGGATAAATTGCGCTATGGAGTACTAACATCAAACATGTGTTATGTAATACAGCCTGTCCTTGATAGTAGATGGATTTCAACATTTTCAAGCTCGTCAAACTCAGTATATCTTAAAATGAAGTACCTACGGCATTTTCATTTAGTTTTTTGACAGTTTCAGATCAAGATGCTGAAAGCGGGGAAATTGTTTGGCTAATTTTAGATCGCCTTATGTATTTTTGCATACATTTGTATTCTGATTTGGAAGTCTGGAGCCATTAGTTTTTTTTTTATTTTTACCATCTGAATCAGCATTTAGTATTTAGATCCACTATGTGGTTCCAATGATTAAAATTACCTACGAGGTTGTCTATATAATTATTGAGACGAAACATGCCAACACTGTAAGTTACCTCATAATACCATAAAATAGTTTCATAACAAATAATCAAAAATGTTTCTTATTCAAGAATAAGGCCAGAAAACCATATTTTGGTAAGAAAGAAAATCGTACTCTAATCCCGATTTTATACATTTTTGGATGAAAATTATGTTATATTATATATAACAGAAGTAAATCAAAAAATTAACCAGGAAATTTCACCATTGATGTTTAATAGGGATTTTAAATTTCAAATTAAAGAAGCAATGTAACCTTTTCGGTGCAGATGCACGTTAACGGAAAACAATATCAGGTTACTTGCTAAAGATCATGTGTGAAAAAAAGTTAATAAGCTCGCTTGACTCATATTTGCAAGGGCCAAAATTTTGGCTCTGACAAAATTCAAGAATTTTCTAATTATTGACGCAAAATGAAATTAATAAACCCTTAGTATATTGAGGAATGGCAGATGGTCCGGTCGATGCATTACCATTAAGCTGTTAAATTACACTGGTCAACAAAATTTCAGATTTATTTTGTCCCACGAGGTAAAGTGGGTGAACTTGGTAGTACTTTTTACACTTATTTCATATCTGTCAGAATTTTTCTATCAGGCAGGGTTTCAGTGTGACAAAGCAATGAAATTTTGTGAAAGTATATATTATAATATGTGTATAAATCATGATAAAGTGACGTACAAAGTGATATATTTACTAGAAAAATGTGCTGGTATATGACTTTCGGCTGTACTTTGCATCAGAAACATCTCTCTATAGTGTCTAGCAATAGTCTGCTAACATAGAAGGGCTCCATTTGCCTTGGTAACTCTTCTCCGTGAGTAGAATGACCTAGTGAAATCTGTCGCCATACTCGTCACTGACTGCTCCAAGATTTTTTGGGAAAAAGTCGAAGTGGGAGCCAAGAAAGTGTATTTTTAGATTCATGTTACAACCCATGGCTTTATACGAGGCCAGCAGATTGTCAACAATCTCTACGTAGTTTTCGGCCTGATCTGAGGTCCCACGAAAATACCTTCCTTTACCTTGGCATCACTGATCTTAGGGAACTTATTGCTCACATATGCAAACCCACTGTTAGTTTTATCCATACTTTGACAAAGTTTTTCGTCATCATCAATAAGTGGGTATCAATGACATTCTTATTTCATGATGTTAGTGAAGTTCGTTTTGACCACTCTTTGTTTTTATAGTGATTTTTCCTATCCCGAGTGTCCCATTCACAGAGGAAACAACAATACCTCGTGTAACCGAGTTGCATGCCGAGCAAAATTGGAGCAACTTTCAAATCGCCACAAATATTCCATTTAAAGTCGTTATACTTAATTTCTTTTCCAAAAGAAGCTTCTTGTTGTCATAAGATTTTTTCAAGTAGCTTGCATGAGCCAAAGGAACAGAGGGGAACTTATTTCCATTGTGGAGTAGTACCGCTTTCAAGGTTAATTTAGAAGAGTCAATGAACAAACGCCATTCATCTGTATTATATTCATGGCCAAGCGTCTTCATAACAGAACGGACGTCATTACAAAATACAAGTACTTCCTTCATAGAGAAGATATTATCATATTCTGCATGGCGATTACGAAAAAGAGCAACTTTTGTTCCACCCTGAAGAAGATTCCAATCTTTTAATCTAGAACCTAGAAGTTCGGCTTGCTTCTTCGACAATTTTAAATCGCGGACGAGGTCGTTGAGGTTTTCTTGGCTTAGAAGATGCGGCACACAATAAGACGAATCAGCTTGAAATGTTGGATCCCAATCCATATTGTCGCCTGCAAAAGGTTTACTTCGTCATCAGCACTTTCATCGTCGCTTAGTGTCATGTTTTGTGGAGGTTTAAGCACAGGTAATTCCGGATTGTGAGGTACTGGTCTCAGTGTAGACGAAATATTAGGATATTTTACAGTATGTTTGGATTTAGAAGTCATACCACTTATATTTGTAAGACAAAAATAGCAAGGGGTAATATGATCATAGGAATAGCAAAAGGCGCATGTCGTTTACTTTTTGGCCACGCTGTAAGAAGTCTGACACACGTAACACAACAAATATGGGGACCCCAGCTTTTGTCTTCATTAAATACTTTACACTTGAAATACTGCCCATAGCACTTTTTAAGAAGAGGTGTGAATGACCGTTTTTGATATTTGAATGGCAATTCACCGCAAATGTAGCAAAAAGGGTTCGGGTAGTTTGCACATTTCCTTGGCATTTCCACAGGTGATCAAATGTTCGTGCTTTCGCTCCAATAGCTTGAACGCAACACTCTTTAAAACGTTAACAACGTCAGGCTACATGTTCGTTCACCGAGCTCTAACCGACAACTGAAATAACGTCAAGGCATGTTCTGTTATACTATATGCATATTTTAGGTGGGTATATGAATATAACATAAAAACTAAGAGTGCTGGAAAAATTCTGAACACATAATTGGTGTCAGCATGCAAAAGTATATGGGAATCAGGCATTTGGGTCCTTGGGACAAAAAACTTGTTAACCAGTGTTACTAGAAATATCAGCATCATCTGTGGAACTAGTATGAGCTCTTAGTAATTGGTATAACGACTTAGTTGACATTGGTGATGTAATCGATATTGTCGATACATACAAATATGTCAACTATAGCAATTACTGACAAGCCAACAATTAGATTGTGGGCCTGCAATTTCTCTCGTGAATATAGCAACTCAGGTGATATATATACATAAGTATAAACTAAAATGGAATCGCCAAGAAAACTATTAAAGCCGGTCCATAGTTTGCTTCTTTTCGCATATTAGCAATCAGAATTATAATATTCTATAAGATAATGAGTTGACTACTGGGTTAAACTGCCATGGCAATGGCTTAAAGAGGTCTTCTCCCACAAGTCCTCACTATCCTCTCAGATCTGTTTATTAACTTCTTTTTGACCCCCTATTACTACGTGGATCCAATGGAGGATGTTAGGATGCCCTTCCAGTTTGGCGTCATGCTTTATGCTGTAGCTTTTAATTACATCTCTGACATGTTCTATCTGTAGACCTTCGTGCAAGGCTTGGTTTGATACGTATCAGGGTGCATCGACGATCATTCGTAGTATTTTTGATTATTTTTTTTTGAAAAAACGATTGTTTAACACACTAAAGCGCCCTCAAATTTACGTGTGCGCAAATTAAGTTGGGGTTGATTTTATGCGATTTTAGATGAACAAAATGAAAGAAACCAAAGAAAAATTAAATTGCAGTGTTAAAGATTGCAAAACCTTGCAATGTAAAGGAAGGATTGAAAAAAAAACAGTGAGTTGTATCTAACGTTTAAAAGAGCAAGAGTATTGATCAAGTGAAAGAAGAAAAGAATATCTTTTATCAGTTGCAGGTTCATCAACTATTCCATATAACCAGTTTGAAATCCATAAACGTGGCAACGCCATCAGCACGACACGGGAACACTTTCATTCTGCTACTTTGATTTATTACGACGTTTAAATTCAATACAACTAGTTATTAACCCTGCACAGAGGACGACCGATATTCTCGAACGAATCTAATACATCCAGGGTCAATACATATACTGTACAACATAGGTATTTGCACATGCATACGTTTGAATAGGTTACCGATATCTAGTGGCGGATAACAATCATTAGCATTAATATCCCATTTCCAAGTGACATTTCTGTCTTGTCTATCATATCGTGTGTGTACACAAAATTGTCACATATACATATCTATATGTAACTGTATACATAATTTTAAGGTATTTATCAAGCTCGTATTTCGTGTTAGTTCAGTGAGTTGTTTCAAGTAAGGCTGACATGTGGTATTAATATCACGTAGGAGGGCTTATTCGTACTACAAGTTATATTAACGTTAGCATTAGGTACCTTAATGAAAGCGACAGTTGATACATGTTCGATGGTCGGAGGAAGGTAAATCGGACAAGAGGAAAATCGCTATAGTACATATATTGCTGGTTTAGGGTTGTAGGGTTATAATAATAATTTTGATTTTATTAATAAGCATTTTCAAGACCTAACAAAATAAGTTATTTGGAAACTCAAACTATAAATGTCAAGAGGAAATTCAGACCTTAAATTTTTTTAAAATTTTTTGCAATCACACCATTGAATATAATGTGGATACAAACACCTTTACTTCATATTACTTGATGTAGAGATGTCATCGGTCTGATTCGATTGATCTTGCTTTCTACTTCGGCCACTAGGTCCTATTGTAGAGCGGATGCCATCCTAGAGTTCATCGAACAAGTCCAGGACCTTGAGGTAGCTTAGAATCTTGTTCAATGAATGTTCAATGAATTTTTCAGGTCAGCTAGGGAAGTAATTTCCTTTCCAGAGATGGAGTACCTGTTCGGGTTGCCGCAGGACAGTGGCACATAACGTGCTCTGTTGTTTCTTCGTCTTCCTTAAACAGCCGGCATTCGCCTTCTTCCGATAACCCGATTCTGTGCAGGTGTTTTCTAAGTCTGCGGTGACCTGCAACCACAGAAGTAATTATTTTGATCCTTTTACGATCAAGTTTTAGTAATTCTCCGGTTTTTGACATCAAATACCATAGTTTGATACCTTATTTTCAGTATGCATCTCTTATTAGCTATATATATTCATAAATAAACGATCGCGTTTCATAGAAGAATATTTAGAATATGTCCTGATAATTAACGTGAATGAATCAAATTTAACATGACATACCTAATATTGCTATATTATTTCAAAAACAATTTATAATTATTTGGGATTTATTTATATTTTACGTAAATATAAATAAATAAATCAATTTCAAAATCTTATTCAATATATTATTCCATGCACGTCCAAGGCATTGGTAAATTCAATTTGACTCGCTGGTGCTCCTACTACGGGAATCGGACAAACAAATATCAATTGTACTAATACCACTCCCACAAACGCACATGCTTTCCAACATTGGGCGAGTGTACGGTACCGACATTTTAGATTAATAGGCGATAGTTCCAGTCGTTGATAGGCTCCATACTGATTAATTTACAAATACCAAATCTAAAAAACCTTTTTTAAACAACTTGTATGTCGTCAAATTACCAAGAAAGATTCGTTCCCAGAAAATCAATATTTCACTTATTAATTATGTAGGCTGTGCCACGATGAACTGCAGCGATCGATGTATGGAAAACTATTCACCAGAAAAATTAAATTTTGATGGTATACAGCGCTTTGACCAAATCGAGCAAAACATATACAAGTCTCTCATAATTTCGGCTATATTGCATAACTTCTCTGTAGAGAAGTGACGCAAGGAGATGGGCCCTCAACATCCCTATTTAATATAGCTGTGGAAGGAGTGATGAGAGCATTTGCAGATAACTTATCTATAGTAGCAACAGAAGAAAACGTTAGAGGAAACTTTAATAAATATTAGTAATGATACACGAAAGCGATGATTGGAAATAAACCAGAAAAAAGTATATTGAAGTAAGGAAGAAGCCATTGAAAGATATAATAGACAAGGAGGTATGAGAATATAGAGTTAGAAAAGTTAACAGCTTTAACTAACTGGGAGTCATTGTAAGTGACATAAATGAAACTAACGTGGAAACCGACCAAAGAATACAAGCAGAGAACACAAACGGGTTATCGTTTTACAAATACTAGCAAAAGTGCTAATGACCAATAAAAGAATCAGTAAAGGCACAAAACTGAGAGTATATCGAGTGGCAATACGACCGATAGCAACGCATGCAGCAGAAACTATGTATTTAAAGAGGAAAGAAGAGGATAAATTAAGAAGATTTGAAAGGGAAATGATAAGGAAAATATACGGAGGAATGAAGACTAAGACGTGGAATACAGAGGACTAATGAATTTTGAGATTGATAGATTTCTGGGAGGGAAAGATATAGACAGGATAATAAAATCACAGGGAATGAAATGTTACGTTCATATAAACAGAACAAGTGAAGAATCGATGTTGAAGATTATCACAAAGTGGAAACCCATTGGAAATAGGCTAAGAGGAAGGACAAAAGCAAGGTGGGACGACCAAATTGCCAAGAACATCCAGACTACAGGTATCCAGCGGTGGAGGGGATCTCATATGACGAAATCTTTCGCATTCGTACATTTTTCGATAAAAATTTTTGGTAAATTTTTATGCACATCTTGTATAAGATGTAATAATTTTAATACTCCACCTTGATTCACCTACCTTTAATTTGTTAGTATCCCAAGCAGAGTGAAGAAAACTGAGAGCGCATAGGAAATAATATTTAATTAAGGGATTGCATTTTACCTTTCTGCAAAGAAACTCATAACTTTAAACCAGAATTTTAAAGACAATACAAAAATATACGGGATGTTAAATTTAAAATAATAAAGTTGCTTGTCACTTCCGATATAACCGAAAGTACTAGAGAGTTGCGCACAGTTTACCGCGATTAGATTTTCCGGTTAATAGTTTGCCATATATCGATCGCTGCAGTACATCGTGAGATATTCTGTATATTATATATTATTGACAACCATGTCACATCGCCTCGGGCTAAACAACCGAAACAAAACATCTGTGTTAGGTTATAAAGCGTACAGTAAAGATTGGAAGTGCTGTGGGGCAGTATAAAAACGCAATATATTCATCATTCATCGCTTCACAACAATGATTAATTTGAAACATGTATTTCGGGAATGCGTGGATTTAAATTGTCGACCTTGCAACGAAATTACTCGTTCCTACGGTTGGCAATGGAAATTGATCAAATTGATGTAAGGTAAGGAGTGACGAACTGTGTTTCACATGCACTCTTCTTAAAAGAAAGACGGATTTCGCCATTTTTAAGCCAGTAAAGTTATTTCGTTCAAACGGAACACACCGGTAGATGTTTATGTCGCTCGATAGTATTCAAAATACTTTTCGTTTGATTATAACGTTCTCTACATATTCCTAATGTTACATAATTTTAACTATGATATAAGTGCTACCGTTCAAGAAGCAAGTAAAGCTTTGGGTTGATCAGAGCGTACAATATATAATATAAAACAGGAGCAACAAACTGGTTCACTATCAAGTCCAAAAAACCCCAAAAAAGGAAAGGCATACAACTAAATGACCGATTACAAACATATGACGAGAACACGCAAGCACCTATTCAACGTAAAGTGCATAGTTTTTTATACAGAATATGTCACCTACATTAAATGCAATTCTTGCTGCTGTCAATGCTGATGATGATCTCCCTAACTTCAGTC
>JARFOC010001231.1:26890-37296 GCA_031763485.1 Osmoderma eremita | reverse complement strand
CATTAAAAGCGTGTGCCTAATGCATTGGTGTCTCTAAATATAGTATTGTCCATTTTTGGTTTCCTTGTGCTACAATAATATTCAATCTTGAAACGTTTTGGAACACGACGCAAAGGTTAATCAAAAATGCAATCGCAATTTATTTGCATAATATCTGGCATTTTTCACGTTATTGATACGCCTTGCGTTTTCATCGACAAGCACACAACCTCCATACAACGCCTGTTGGATACTGACATGATACTGTCCTCATGGGCCCTACTGGCAGTTCATATATACATATGCATAAGTATAACGGTGTGACAATTATGTCGATATTTTACATTACCAGTGGGATTCAAGCTCTGTCGTGGCCAGCAGTGTATAAGTATATACGTCATACTACTAACAAAATAGACAGAGGAAAAATTATAAATATTACACCGGATAATAATAACTCTGTAATAAAAATAAGTTTTTATAATGCAATTGCCCGTATGCACTAATTCTGTCAAATGTAGATATCTTTTCTATTATGTAGGCAAATTTGAATATTAGTTTAGGTGCAATTTCATTTTCAATATCAATAAATTTTTTGGAGGCAAAATATGTTTTCAATAATCTTGTTCTCTGTGACGATGGTACTATTTCCCTTTAATACAAATAACAAGAGAAACATCTGGTATAAGAACAATTTTTGCAATGTCTCATGCAATTCCTATTTAACAGTAACCACAATTCAACAGCACGCTTCCTGTTGAAAAAAGATTCTTAACAGTAGAGTAACGCACTGTAATAATCAATTGCAGTCTATATAATGGTTTATGGACATCTAGTACTTTTTACGAATCAATTTTTACAACTCGCATATATACGTAACGCAGCTGCTAACTGAAACACCTGCTTACGGCAACGTACTTTTTTATTTTGTCAAAGAGCAAGTATTTTTCATCGTTGCTTACTTGATTCGTTTTGCGCCAATACAGCGTAGCCAATTACATATAATTGTAGCGAGCAAACGTGAGTATATAAATATTACTTTACCTTAATAATCTAATTATGCCTCGTATCATAGATAGACAACTTACGTACCAAGGTGCATATTTCTGTGAAACAAAACAGAAATAAACAATAAAATCTGCTGTTAATCCCATCAATTCTTTTTTACTTTCATCTTTCTAATCCAACGTGAATAACATGGTAGATCATTAACCAATCTAGTCGCGTGGAACTTATCATTGAATAAATATCATTCATCATAGACAGGATTATAGGTACGCATTTGTGGTAGAACGGTAAATGTTCTCCCTTTTTGATTTATTTTCATATTATTGCCAACTTGGGCTATCTTATGTATGATTGAGTTTGGCGCGATATGGCCAGTAAAACCACAGACTCTAGAACTATGCCTTTTGAAATATTCTTCGGCCCTAATAGCCAAGGATATCCGACGATTGCG
The DNA here is from genome assembly GCA_031763485.1 of Osmoderma eremita. Taxonomy (NCBI): domain Eukaryota; kingdom Metazoa; phylum Arthropoda; class Insecta; order Coleoptera; family Scarabaeidae; genus Osmoderma; species Osmoderma eremita. The sequence continues at coordinate 35,858 of JARFOC010001231.1, read as the reverse complement.
ATAATGACAACGATCTAACTATTATTGTTCGCTTAGATTACAACTGACTATCAAGCAATATAAATATGCAGGGTGTGGGCCGATTAAAAGTATGTTAAACAGCGAGTAAATAAAGGTATGAAAAGTTAGGCGCTATGTTTCGCTTTATAACCACTTCAGCAAATATGTTTTCAACTTCAGAATTTTGTATAATTCAATGCACGAAGCACAATGTAAATATTTATTATTGTTTTGTTCTAGCTTGATTTTTACTTTCTCACAGGTACGGCCGCGAACATATAAGAGAGTAAGATTGCCGATGTTTTCTGGTAAATCATTTGCGTATACTGAAAAGCTTGGGGCCCAAGAATGGAACCTTGTCGGACGGAGTGATTTGCCAAGGTGATGAGATCTCTTGGTCAGTGTAATAAACCCTTAGGTACAATAAACACACTGTTCGGATTACTCCTCCCGCACAAAGTATTAATTAATTCGGGACGACACGTGTTTCGGGAATACGTGGATTCCCATTATCAAGTCGAATAAGCGAATGGACGCATCGTTACACATTGTTTTCTTCCTATCAAATAAAATCTAATCAGTCCATGTAAATTCTCTATTATTAAATCCAGTCGGTATTTCTTCTAGCAGCTGAAGCGTGTCTGGGTGGTGGACTTCTTCCATATGTATCTATTTTGATTTTCATGTGAAATTGAAAAGTTGGTAATCCTATACGCATCAATTTTTGATATTTGCAATATTAGATATTAGCGCTATAGATCTACAATTGTTGATATCGGTCGGTAGGTTCTATAATTATGTATTTGATTTTTTCAGGAAATGCATATTAGTCAGTGGAAGTGCGAAATACGCTGAGTCATATATAAGTAGGGACACAGGGATTTCATCTTCTCCTCTACCTTTGGTGTTATTCAGATTATTTATAACACTTGTCAGTTCAATAGAATCAGTTAGATGCAATGCAAAAAATTCCAGTACGTATTTTACGTTACCACTCAATAATACTCCATTTTGTATTATATTTTCCCCTATGTTTATAAAATAGTTATTAATTGTATTTAAAATGTGTGACATTATGAATGTGGTTATCCTTGAAGTCTTTTATGTATATTTAAACGCTTGTTTTTGCAAGTGCCTAAGAGTTGTTTGACCACATTCCATGTTGCTTTGCACATTCAAACTCTTCAACTTCTCGTATCAAATTATCAGATAAATTCCTTTGCAATTTTGTTATTGCACAGTCGCTCATACAATTGTCCTTTGATAGCACTCAGATTTTCCCAATTCCATTTGTTAGACAGTTTCTTGTCAGCTCGGTTAGAGATAGTGACAGTCATCTTCAATATTACCATCCATAAACGATTTATATCAATTCTATATTTCGAGGCTACTTAAAACTGGGAGCTAATCGATTATTTCCAGCTCCTCTCTTGTTAATTGAAAGTTTTGATGAGTAAATTGTTGAACTTGCATTCTTCTAATTGTAAGTTAAATTGTATAGATTACATTTTTACCAATTTATTTGAATTGGTCACAAATCAAAATATAGGCAGCGAATTTATCAACTATATATTTCACTTGCTCTCCACATGCACACATATTGGGTTGGAAATTAAGGTATCTCAATAGGATCGAAACACGTGTGTAAAAATCGCTCTGGTTGATAATGTGGTATAATACCTGCGCTCTACACTTTCGCGGAGAGTTGTTCTCTATTGGTCCCATTTGACAGCATCCTAGCAATAATGCATTCAAACCGGCATTCTAAATAAAAATTTTCCACATCTGTATGTAGTTTTTAACCGTTAACGTAACGCTCTATAAAATATTTCAGCGGATGCATATGTAGTAGTTAGGGCTAAACGAAAGAACGCCACTAAACTGCAGATAAGAGATAAACAGATAGTGGAGTTGATGCGGTAATGTTTCCATTTTTATGGTTTCGTGCTTGTTCTACACGGCACCGCCTATGTTTGAGCGATATCTTGCGATCTAAATGTGTTCTTGAGGAGCTGGAAGATGTTTCTATGTCAAATTAATGACATGTAATTGAGAAGAAGCCAAGAACATACTAAGGTAAAGAGCCGTCGTTATGATAATGTTATAAACGCAACCGATTAAAACGATATATCCCTGCTATTAGCATTTCTCAGCCTTACAAATACAAAAAGAGTTAAACATGGCTTAGTTTAGAAATTTATTGTTATTTATCCTAATATGGGAACTTAAGGACAAGATATCTTGCTTATTGCTGTATTACTTTTTTGTTATTACTAACTGCAAAATGAAAAAGCAACACATCATCACATTATTTTTAATTACTAAATGCTTTGGTATCGGGTCGTTCTACTTCTTAACAAAATTGATCATTGGTTAGTTAAAATTTCCACAAATAATAAGAGCCTAATAACTTTCATGCGACCCACAATGAACCCATTTTTATTTATTTTTAAACTGTAAAATTTATAAAGCAAAACCGACACGACACTAAAACCTTCTACTTTACTTTGTAACGTCATTGATGTACATGAAATAAAGTGCTCAACTGCGAGTGCAACTTTTACTATCCAATGCCCGCTTGTAATTCAAAGATGTCATCTTGTAATTGCTTTATTCACTAGTACGCGTCCACTCAGCCTTCGGATAGTTTAAAATATATCATTAAAACGGATTGTCAGCTACTACATCACAGTTTCAGGCGGCTGAAGTTCAAGCGCACATTTAGTGGTCGTAGATCAAATTGCGCACATAATTCTTAAAGAGGGAGATGAAGTATTGCTTTCGGAATGTTTGCTTAGTAGCCGTGTAATCCTAGATACACTATTATTCATTGAAACTTGAACGAATGAATATAATAATGATAACAAAAAATAAATCTTTGTCAAGTACAAAAAACAAGAAAAGTAAAAATTTGATTCAGAGAGATAATTGAGAGAAAAAAAATGAGTTGATCATAGATCAACTATTCTTAAACGAAGAAAATAAAAATGGGTAAACTACCCAAAATACCTTCCTGACTGGTAATAGCCGAATGGATTTTAATAGTCAGAATCTTCTGTATATGGAAATAGGAAAAGTGCTGGAAGTAATGTAGTGGTTAATGACACAATACCTAAATTTATTAAAAGCAGTAAAAGGAAAAACATGATTTGAGATATTCGAAGCAATAATCGATGATGCATTTGATACCACCATCCATGAAACACTCTTATCCAAACCATCCTTTTACGGTTTTGCTCCATCTGCGCTGTCAATCTTGAATTCACAGTTAAACAATTGCATTAGCAATGTTTGATACAACTCATTTTCACTTAGATGATTTACTGCTGATTATAGTGTGCCACGGGGGTCAAGTTTAGGGCCGAGTTTGTTTGTTCTTTATACTAATGATCTAATAACCGAGATAAATTTCCCGTTTTGGTTTTTTCTGATAATATTAAAATTTACTTTGACATATCTATTATGAGTTTACTTCTGTATTGCAGTAGAATTTGGATGTAATTAAAGACTAACCATAGACTAACCGCCCGAAACGTGGCAAAATGCTTCGTTATTACTGACTATTACTGGCTAAAATTCCCCTGCAATGTCCAACTGCTGGGTGGCTGGCAAATGAGCAGAAAGGAAGAACATTGTTAGTGACTTGTAGTTAGTTAGTGACTTGGTAGTTTTCAATTCCCAATTTAGCTCAAGACCTCAAGTTGGGCAAATATCTACTACTGTTTGTTAGTCGTTGAGATTCTTCATGCATATATCTAGATATTTTCGTAACTTTGATACTTCGCATTTGTCCTTTAGTAAACTTGAACACCCATGTATTGTTTGGTATCCAACATACATATGTATCATATAGCTTAATGCTTGGTACCCACACGGACGATTTTTGAAATCTCTATCTTTCACAATTGTCTTTCCTCCACTCGGTATCAATCAGCTTGAATTGGTGTATGGACACAACACGGATTTACTAGGTTATAGAAGAAATCACCATTGTGCGAAGTTTGTTTGCACAATAAGGAAAATTGTGCATTTCTACTGTTTGGAATGGATAACATGCAGAGATTAGAATAGAACATCTGCTAGATATGAATCTGTATTTCGCCTGCCTTTTTCAAGAAGGAACGCACTCCAACGTGCATCTATCAGAGTTATGTGTCGCAATGCTATGTTAATTCATGATATATTTTTCAAATTTAAATAGGTTAAAAATTGAATTACCTATTATCACAATTATTACAATTATCATTTGGTGGTTAATTATGGGTTTGTCCACAAAATATTTACGTATTAAGGTAAAATGGTGTCATATTTTCAAAAAAATATAGTCTGTGGAACAATACACATATCTACGACATAAAAAAGCATGATTTATGATATGAATATCGTTTTTTCTATACATGTATGGACATAATGATATCTGAGTTGCATTTAATTGTATCAACATCACGTTTTATTGAGTACTGTTACTGAGTATATATATTTCTGTATAGGAGACATTAGGCTATATTACAATACATCATCGTACAAGTTGTATAAAGTAATCAATAGCAGATAGAAATACATACGCGCGTCCTATATACATTCTAATTTATAAAACAATAATGCTTAGATTCTTTTGATCCATTTCAGAGAACTAACGCCTATTGCTTCATCGCTGGATAATGGGGCATCAGTTTCTTAGAACAAATGGTCCTGGTATTATGTATAACGTATCCGTTTTAATTTTCCAATTTGAATGGATCCCTACTAATATCGTTCACGCTTCTATGCCTTCGATTTGATTGATTTCTAATTGCCAGTATCGATCAATCAAGCAGTTGATTTGCTTTTATATATAATAGTATAGATAGTTGAAGCAGAGTAAGCAAATGGAAAATTATATCTCTCTAATGTATTCTAGAATTCATCTCTCGGATCCATTATGAAAATACTGCTAATAAATTGCTACACAAACGTAATGCCTTTGTCCGGCGCCTATAAAGACGTGTAAAAAAGTATTGATTAGCAGTTTCTTTTCATTCATGTATCCTTATGAGGAGATGCATTTAAGTAGCGGCTAATAATAATAATATTTAAAATCGTTAAGGTAATGGAGCTAATAGCACTAAATGGTTGCAAAGACTTATTCCCACATTTATATTTCCGCTGGTCGAACAGAGTTATTTTTATTGTTATTATTGATTTCCTTTCGTGGTCAGGAGCACAAGTGTAATCGCAAAATCGATGAGTGTTAATTAAAGGCATTCCGCAATTAAATTCTTGCTTTTATTTTACTCTAGTGATATGGAACTAAAGTGTTATTTTGAAGCCTAATAACAAGTTAAGAATGCTGTTTCTACTTTCTAGAATCTACATTAGTTGTTGCAAAAATTACACTGGTTAACAAGTTTTTTCTCCCAAGCACAAAAATGCCTGTTTCTCAATTATGTGTTCAGAAATTTTCCATCACCCTTAGTTTTTATGTTCCAGTATATCCGCTTATCCACTTAAAATATGCATGCATAGATATGTAGTACAAGACAACATGTTTGACGTGTCAAGACCTGCATTTCCCATTCCTAGATAGTATCTTGTTATTTCAGTTGTAGGCTAGAGCTCGGTGATTCAACATATACGCTGACGTTGTTAACGTTTTAAAGAGTGTTGCGTTGTGGTGCGTTAAAGCTATTGTGGTGAAACCGCGAACATTTGATCACCTGTAAAACTGCAAATAAAATGTTTAAACCACCCGAATTCTTTTTGCTACATTTGCGGCGAATTGACATTTGAATACCAAAAACTGTCTTTCACACCTCCCCTTAAAAAGTGCTATGAGCAGTATTTCAAGTGTAAAGTAGGTGATGAAGACAAAAGCTGGGGTCCCCATATTTGCGGTGTTACGTGTGTCAGACTTCTTACAGCGTGAGCAAAAGGTAAACGACATATGCCTTTTGCTATTCCTATGATTTGGAGGGAACCATAAGATCGTATTACCGATTGCTATTTTTGTCTTACAAATATAAGTGGTATGACTTCTAAATCCAAACATACTGGAAAATATCCTAATATTCCATCTGCACTGGGTACCTCACAGTTCGGAATTACCTGTGCCTAAACCTCCACAAAACATGGCACTAAGCGGCGATGAAAGTGCTGATGACGAAATAAACGAAGAAAGTTTCGCAGGCGACAATATGAATTTGGATCCAACATTTCAACCTTGATTCGTCTTGTTGTGTAGCGCATCTTGTACGTAAAGAAGACCTCAACGACCTCGTCCGTGATTGAAGGTTGTCTAAAAAGCAAGGCGAACTTCTAGCTTGCAGATTAAAAGCCGGAAATCTTCTTCAGGGTGGAACAAAAGTTGCTCTTTTTCGTAATCGCCATGTATAATTTGAGAATTTCTTCTCTATAGAAGAAGAACTTGTATTTTGTAATGACGTCCGTTCTGTTATGTAGACGCTTGGTCATGAATATAATACATATGAATTGCGTTTGTCCATTGACTGTTCCAAAGTAAGCTTGAAAGCGGTACTACTCCACAATGCAAATAAGTTCCCCTCTGCTCCTTTGGCTCATGCAAGCGACTTGAAAGGATCTTATTACAACATGAAGTTTCTTTTGGAAAATATTTAAGTATAACGACTTTAACATTTGTGGCGATTTGAAAGTTGTTTCATTTTTGCTCGGCATGTAACTCGGTTACACAAAGTATTGTTATTTCCTCTGTGAACGGGACAGTCGGGATAGGAAAAATCATTATAAAAAGAAAGAGTAGCCAAAACGAACTTCACTGACACCAGGAAATAAAAATGTCATTGGTACCCTACTTGTTGATTCTCAAAAAAGTTATTTGCCCCCTTTTCACATTAAGCTTGTGTTGATGAAAAACTTTGTCAAAGGTATGGATAAAACTGAATGCATATGTGAGGGGTAAGTTGCCTAGAATCAGTGATGATAAGGTAAGGGAAGGTATTTTGGTGGGACCCCAAATCGGACAGCTACTTCGAAATGAAAAATTTGTTGAACCGCCAAATGGAATTGCAGAAGCAGCGTGGCTATCTTTTAAGGAGATTTGCGACGGCTTCTTGGGATATCGTAAAGCCGAAAACTACGTAGAGATTGTTAGCAGTCTTCTGGTCTCATATAAAGCAATGCGTTGCAACATGAGTCTAAAAATACACTTGGATTTTTTTTTCCAAAAAACCTTGGAGCAGCCAGTGATGAGCATGTTGAAAGATTTCACCAGGACATTTTACTCTTACAGAAGAGATACCAAGGCAAATTCAGCCCTACTATGTTGGCTTCAGTAACTGTTCAGTGGCTATGTTTATTGGTACAACAATTTAGCATTAATTATAAGTGAAAATCACACACATTGAACAATGACAAAGTATTCCTATAATAAATAATGTTTCTCGTATATTCAATAAAATTCTTCATTGTCACCATTAATAGTTACATTAAGTATATTATGCACCTACATCATTAAATCGTACCAATGAATGAATTTATCATAACACTCAAAACATTTATTAGAACAATGAACAACATTAACATATACACAGCCTAATAAATAAATAAGCAATATTCAAAATACAACCCCATATTCAAAATATTAAATTCTGAAGGTTTTGAACATTTCCCGCTCCTAACTCAACTATCTCTACGCAAAGCTAAATTTTGGACGAGGTAGGATAGCTAAAAGTATTTGGAAATAGAAAAGAAAGTCAAACACAACTGAGAGACAGAACACTTAACTGATTATATTACATATTTTAACAAACTTGAATATCAAATCAAAGATTTTGGGTTTTATTTACAGGCGTTTAGGTAATATTGAATTTATCCAATACTTTTGCTTCATACAGTATTTGTATAAGAACCTCTTTATTACTCCTATTTAATTTCAATTTATTGTTGATAAAAAATTGCCACGTCGTAAAAGTATTGATGACACACTTTTAATAAATCAAATTCAAAGCGTCATTTAAATAGAATTACTTATGTTAATCAAAATTAAAATAAGAGAGCAAAAACTGACGCCAGCAATAACCATAACAGCATGAGGAGCGTACAGTTCGTGAAGGCAACCATGAGAAAATCCTAAAGTGGGGCATAAATTAGGCTGACGAGTAGAAACGAATTAAGACGGTACCATTTACTTTTTCAGTCCGACTTCTTCAGAGCGGCCGTCTCTTCAACGCGAATAGAGGGCAATATTTTATAAATATACGTATGTATATAAGATATTCAAATTGGCTGTCAATTTGCGCTACCGAACGTTACTGAGGCACTCCCGCAAGCGATCCTTTCTCGTTGTATTCCGCGTACAATAATTGACTACAACGCGAGCAGATGAGATTTTTAAATAGGTGTGATTTATTTTTCATTCAGCGCCTTCGAATGTCCTTTCCGCGGCCAATTTATTTTTTCCTTACTACCGTCTGTGCTGCCGGAATGCCGTACTTACTTACATAGAAGCTCCCGTGCGTTTATTGAACGGGAGTCGTTTAGGTAATCGCGCTTCGAGTTTAATGGAACGTAATTCTTTTCATCCCGGGATATTTCTGATTTAATGATCGTTTTTATATGCGGCGATTTTATATTTTCTTTTTCTTAAAAAACTATATTGATATACAAACAAATGGGCCCCTATTTGTAAACGTATGTATTTTTTTATCGTACCATATTAATCTATTTCATATGGGTTACATGAATCTAACGGCAAATGTGAACCAGGGTGATGATATAAATTATGCATTTGAATATTTACGACAAGCACAAGAGGAACAACATACTTCGCATTTATTGACTTAGAGAAAGCGTTCGATCTAGTGCCAAAACAAAAAGTATGGGATATACTAGAAGAAAGAAATATACCAAGCAAACCCAGAAGAAATACAAATAGTATTTACAGAAGATACAAATATCTGAATGCGCCTTTGCGGACGATGTAGTGATCATGGCGGGAAATAGAAATGACTTA
>JARFOC010001231.1:16165-26790 GCA_031763485.1 Osmoderma eremita | reverse complement strand
AAACTATTTACGCGAACTTGAGGATAACTTTGCTTGATTGCGCAGCGCGTCTATGAAGTACTCAAGAACGTCTACGCGAAATGCCGCAGATGCCGGCTATGCGCCCATAGAACTTCCCACTGGATTTGCGGAATGAACACATGGCATGGTCGTAATATTGGGATTTCGAGTGTTATATAAATTCAGCTCGCCTCGATTGCAACGTCTTGGAAGGACATCCAACAAGACAGTGTAACCTGTCATATTCAATACATGTACCACGCCATATGGATGTGGAAATTTACTAGGAAAAAAAAAACTGTTCGCTCTGTTTCTGTTTTGCAACACATCGCTTGTTCTATTGCTCAGCCGGTTTTTCTGGCCGCATTAAAAAACATAAAAATCCAAATCTATAAACTTCTGTAAAGCTACTGACGATAAATACATACGTAATAGTTTCTGTTTCAAATATATTTTTAACGAGAAAGAAGAACGCAAAAGCCATTGCTTTCTCCGGTGAAGTATTACCATACATTCCGCAAAGGGATAATGTTATAGCTACAAACAAACGTAATGTATTCTATCGATCCTGTAAATAATCTGGCTCTTTACTGCTGGTCTAGTCATTCTACGTGTATTCTAATGCCACATTTGTAGCATTTTATCTAGTAACATTATCTACGCACCTTGCATGGAAACTGTGAAACATGCAAACACGTGTAATTGTATTCAAATATAAAACAGGCCACGTGAAGTGAAGTGCACCTAAAGAGTGTAGCATATGTGGTACTCATGGGAAATCATTTGATCGATTCGAAAAGTTTCAGTGACGTTTAACCAAATGTACGGGTCAAAAATAGTGTAAAATAACAGTAAAATTTTAGTATCCCACCGGGGCACTATAAAAACCGATGCACTCTCTGGGGTGATTGATTTCGAATTTTCTTCCGTTACCATACATTACGGTATTTTCACTTTCGAATTATTTAGAGGAGAGTATAGTAGCTTATTGCCCCGCGCTGGAAATATTCCATGCTTAAAGTACTGTACTTTTTGCAAATAAGAACTGAATATGTGTATTTGAATGTGGCATTTCTATAGCTGAAATCGAGTATGGGTGAGAGTAGTTAACCTTTATATGCGTGTAGATAGCGGCCAATTTACGTTTAAAAATAAAAAAAATAAAAAATACCCTTACGACCTCGAGGTCGTAAGAGAATTTTTACTATTTTAAGCCACAGTATCCTATTATTTGTATTTTATACTTTTACGTTTGACAGTTATGTTAGAAATGAAATAACAAAATCATCAATTAGAAAACGTAATTGTGTAAACACATGTGTGTCTATCTGACCTGGAGCTCTCAATTATGGAGGAGCTCGCGTTATACCAGTTGTATCCAATTTCTGAAAAGAATAATGTGATGCATCAGTAGTGTTTTATGGCAAAACAAGCTATCTGCTTTTTTTTTCAAAATGCACTTTTTGGCATTATAGGGTCGCACTTAAAGCATAAAGGATTTAGTTGTGAACCCTTTATAGTATAAATAGCTATGGCAATGATACAAATATGAATGTAGATTAACAAATCTATATCTACCATTATAAATACAAACTGCTTTAGCTTTCCCTGTAAAATCATAAAAATGGCAGATAACATGTTTTATCATAACATTACCGACATGTCCTAGCCTTAGTTTAATGAATTTCTTAAGTGTGACGGCGTTCTGGTGGTTTATGCTTTATGTATATACCAATGCATTCTGTTTTTCGTTAATAATAAAGACAGCTTCGCATCAAAGAATCAAGAATTTTATCCGGCCAGATCATTACATTTTAACTATCTTGTTCAAAAATTAACGTCAATACGAAATCATCCACGTTAGGCTTGTATTGAATTCTATAATAGCGTACCAAATATAATATAATATCAAGAATTTCTGATTTAGAATCATACACATTTAATGAATTTTTAACTAGATAATTATGTTTTATTTTGTTTGACTCTATTTCATTTAGAATTTGTAATGTAGATGTATTTTTTGTCCTCCGTAAAATAAAGCTTCTTATTAAATACCCATTTTTTAGAAAACATACAGTTACATTTCATCTAAATTCTTTGTGAAAGTATCGCTTTGGAACCAAAACAAAAGAAAAATAGAGGATTGGGTTTCTTAAACTCATAGGAATACCTTGCCCACAACATGTGGATAGGCATATCCGGTTTTCTTTCCTAAATTTCAATATAACCGGATATGCCTATCCACATGTTGTGGGCAAGGTATTCCTATGAGTTTAAGAAACCCAATCCTCTATTTTTGGCGGAAAATGGAGCTGGAAGGGGAGCTATTGAAAATTGTACGGCATTACTCTAATCGTCGACGCTTTGATGTTCTGACATAAACGCAAAATCTCCTGATTACGTTTCCCGGAATGACACAACATTTTCACTAAGAGGTCATAGTCTTCTGCTTGCCGACCGCTCATTCGGAAGAGTAGGAAAAATTGTAAGAAAGAATTTAGATATGATATTTAAAGAAGAATATATGCAAGTGTACTTTGCAATAGGAAATATCTAAAGTCTTAGTTTAGATTGACAGGTGCGTGCTTTTAAAGTCCGAAAGAAGTACCGGGGATATCCGGTTCTAAGCGAACATTTTTGAGGAAAATCATAGCCAATATAGGTAGATCAAATAAAAGTTGCCGCGTTCCGGTATTGTCTGATTTGATACGATAAATAACACATCCTTCTCTCCTTAAAAATAGCAAATCGTATGACAACATCGACCCCTAATTTCCGCCTTTGTGCAACAGAATACAGTGTACGTCAATCCATGAGAGTAATGTCTGAAAACGAATGGGCAAGATCTTGTATGGCATAGAAATTTGTTGGGGCCCAAATTAAGAGTGTAATAATATTTTCGGGGAATTTGAAGACGAAGAAGAGGTGGGAATGGAAGCATAATATGTGATTGTCTGATTGAGGGATCAGCAATACAGATACCTATATAGAATAAAAATTACTTTGATAACATAGTCTGTTATTTGCGTGCAAAATCGGATATATCTGGTATTTTTTTATAATTAGTGTGTTTTCTTTAGCTTTACAAAAATTACGATACTTTGTTCATTAACCAAATTCAAATAAACATGTGTGAAGATTTTCAGTTTTGGACTAAATGCAAACATTTACTAAGTCTTTCTCATTTTTTGAATACTGATTTTAAAATAACTGTTAAACATAATGTCATGCCCCTAATAGATGGCGCAATGTATTGATTAGGGAATAAAATACATGATCAAGACTCGCGGGAGCTACTAATGTAACGGGAGACTAACTATATAATAATTTAACGCTCTATTTAAATTATATGTACTTTCGTTTGGTGCTCAGGATCTTCCGGCTGGAAGACTGAATCCTTCAGCATACCCCAAATGGGTGAATCAAATGGCGTGGGTCAGGTGAATCAGAACAGTACTGAGAGTCTGTTCATTAAGTAAGCCTTAGGAGCTTACTTCACTAACTTTAGTTGGACTGTATGCTTCGTTGGACCATCCTGTTGAAACCACTGCCTATACACCTGCAGATTTTGTGCGAAAGTTACTTAAATCTCTAACAGAAGGTATGTTTGTAACGCTCTTGATTAACAATAACCGGATCCTCAACAAATAATCATCAACGATCTCATGCCTCCATACCAAATGATAATTCGGGCGCTGTTGAGTGGTGCCTCTACAATGGCATCTGGGCGTTCAAATCCAAGAAATCGAGTTGTTTGTCGATTGATATAACCGTTAATGCGGATGTGACTGTTGTCCGAAAAGAGTTATGAGAACCATGTTCAAGATGAATTTAGCATCTGTGAAATGTTAATAAGCCAGGTATGACAAATTCATGTTGTAATTCGGCCAACTACAATTGCAATTAGTGTATATACCATAATTTTTAGCGAATACTGTATTTATTGCATGCTGTTTAGTATAGCAGTAGTAATAGTAGGACTAGTATTTTAGTAATGCCTACATGTATTATATATTTATAAAATACATACGGATATGTATTTTTTCGTACATATGGTCAACCTACGTAGTTAATCATTTCTTAGCTGTATACCATTTAATTTATCCATAGTTATCCACTCGTTGATATTTATAAAATGTTGATCACAAAACCAGGCACATTTTCTGTTCACATATGGCTTAACTTTAGCAAAAACAAACTTTTTGATATGACAGAAACAATATTAATGAAGTAGAAAGGAAATAATATTTTCAAATTGAACCGTGAATATTTAGAAGAAAAATTTGCATTGTTCCAACGCTCTATTAATAGCATTTGCTCCTATATTGTATTGGTAACCTACATGCTGTACTTGACGGAAACAGAAAAAAGCACTATCTGGAATTCCGTCTGATACGTGCTGATTGTGCTATTGTTATGGAAATACAGGCATGCTATTGATATTGCCAATATCCGCTTTTAAAATTGACATTCAAACCGTGTTCTGCAATTGTGCAAAATCTCGGGAAACTTTTCGAAGGTGTACGGTGGGAAATGATAATGTGAGTCGAAAAATTCAAGAACGCCAATTTAGTAAACAATGTACTCATATAGTGAGACATCCAAACCATTGTTTTTTTTTAGAGTCAAACGCGTCTAACAAATGTACAGGTGTCCGTGGAAAAGTGAAATACTTTGAATGTTTAAGAATCAAAGTTTTTTTCTACATAGAATCGCTGAAAGACGACTTCGTAATTTTCAATACAACTATACATACGAAGATTGAATTTTAAATCGATCAAATCGGTTTCCTGAAATATCTTTATTAAGTGCAATTATTTACTAAAGCGTTTTGTGTTTCAGGTTTTCGTCTAAAGTAGTGAAACTCTTTAATAGTCATGTTAAGTTTCTTGCTTAAGTATTTTTGCATCGATGTATTTTATTAATAGAGGAGAACTCGGAATGCGCCAGACTAAACCATTTATTATCTGAAGAACCTCAGATCTCAATACATAGTCTGAAAACAGAAAGAGGAGATTATCCCACAACGGGAGATGTTACAATAAGAGAAGTATTGCCGATTGCTAATACTCTGTATATAGTATCAGATGTGCAGAATTAGGACACAAGAAAATTGGCAATCATGTGGGAGGAAACCCACTGGAAATGAAAACAGACTAAATGATTCCCATATATATATATATATATATATTTTTTTTATCAGGAATTTCGAGCTGGCAATCACGGATCGGAAATGCTGGGAAAAAGCTGCATACAGGAACAAGCTCTCTGCTCTGGAGCTGGAGCATATAGTGAGGTGAGGGATACGAAATTAACCATATTACAAGGAGAATACACCACTGCGGTACAAATACAGGTGTACGCTATGTTGCATTGCGCAATAGAAAACAATCACAGGGCTTATAATAATAAGAGGATCTGTATTGCAATGGACAGTCAGGCGACACTTAGGGCACAATGGAACCGTAAAGTAACACCAAGACTGACTTGGAAATGCATACGGGAACTGCTCGCCGGAACGCCATAAAGTTACTTTCTGGTGGGTGCCTGGACATTCAGCAATTGTAACAAATGAGGAAGCCGATAAGCTGGCGAAGATAGGATCATGGTCTTCACACACGAGCCTAGAAGTATCTAGAAACACAGTACGAAGGCAGATACGAAAGCGGATCAAGAACAGCACAAAGTATACTGGAAAAATACAACCAGACAACGTCATGGCAAAACCTTCATTAAGGAACCGTCAGTAAAGAAAACTGACGAACTATTAAATCTTAATAGGAATCAGCTTCGTACAGTGATAGGTCTCCTGACAGGACACTGCGCACTAAAAGAGAACCTACAGAACATTGGTGTTGACATTGAGGATCCAAGCTGTGGACTGTGTGAAGGTGCAATAGACACTGCATACCACATCTTATGTGAATTTAAGGCTTTGGACCCTAGAGGACAGGCAATTTTTGGAACCAAAAATGAAACCAGAAGACTATATAGACCAACCGCCCAAGGACCTGTACAGATTGGTACAGGGCACAAGGATTTGGGATTTTGCGGTATAGTATATGGATACAAAAATCGCAAATAAATACAAGCCATGTAGCTGAAGTTTTTCCAGAGGCTTATGTCGGAGGGCCCCCATAATGAAAAAAAATGTTGAGTATTTATATTTTTACGTACCGGTGGTTCCAAACGTAACAAATGATTGCTGCACTAATTTGATGTAATTAAGCTATTATTTTAAATAAACTAATATGTATATTTTTTATTTAATTCCTTTCTGATTCTTCAAATTACAAAGTTTTAGCAGATACTTGATACTTATGTGATACTCTGTGTGTACCATATGCCTTAAAAGCAAGGGATAAAATATAAATATGTTGTGTGAAATACAGAAAAAATAGTAGTATATTCATCATGCATTAATAAAAAGAAAATAGGAACGGTCTCCGCCTCATTTATAGTATTAATTAAAGGTATCATCATAAATAACAAAGGAATTTTGAAACATTTTCACCTACATCCTTGCAATGCTGTAACCTAACTTTGTTACTTTTTTGGAAAAATTAGGGAAAATATGCTACAGTAATTATTGAAGAAATGATAATTATTATTATCAAAAATGACCCGTCCCAGTGGTCATCGTTTAAAACGTTCAATATATTATACCAAGTTAACTATTAAACATAGTTGCACTAAAAAGAATTTTACGGATAATTATGCTTTGCATAATTGAAACCTTTTCTTGCAATACACAGCCCTCGTCAACATTTTATTTTTTTTGAAAATAGAAAAAAACTGATTATATAATAAGGCGTTCTAGATTTTGAATATTTGGTGGATTCAAAAATTGAGGACAAATATTAACATATCTGGGTCGTAATGTGAATTTTAATAGTTTCACTTTTGAGAAAAAATAAGAAGTTTGTTTGTGAACGGTTGTTTTTGCAAGAGAAACAATACATTTTGGAAAAAATTTATATATTTTCTGTATATTTAAACTACCTAAACATGATAAACATAGTTTAAGAATGATTGTTTCTTAAATTAATATACTAACTCTCTGGTCCATTGCTCCCCTGACTCACATGGACGGTTCTCATCACCTGGACGCATATTTTTAAACCATTCATATATGAGTAAAGATAGCAAGGACTGTGGGGCAGCACAATTAACACACTGTTCGGATTACTCCTCCCGCACAAAGTATTAATTAATTCGGGACGACACGTGTTTCGGGAATACGTGGATTCCCATTATCAAGTCGACTTGATAATCCCGAAACACGTGTCGTCCCGAATTAATTAATTCTTTGTGCGGGAGGAGTAATCCGAACAGTGTGTTTATCATTCATATATGCTAAAACGCCCTATTTCTGCCTTGCTGATAGTCGGAGATAGATCCAGAACGCATTTTATTTGGAGCGGATTTATTTCATTGGGAGTGGAGTGTAAGGGAGTTAGAGCAAACTCTTTTCGAATCTTGGGCTTATTTCTCACCAAGCATCTATTCCCATCTAGAATACGACTTTTTTCTTAATATGTCAGAATCTTCAAATAAGTTTGACTGGTCATTACTTACTTGCATATCCTCTTTGAGTCCAGTCCACTTGAGTCCATCTTAGTACTTTCGCCTTCCCTCTCTTTCCGGTTTCTGTTTCCATTATTACTTTACCGCTCTGCTTTCCTTCGTTATGTCTAACTGCCTTAGTTTTCATTGCCTAATTTTTTGTACTACACTTATTACTGGTGGACATTAAACTAGTTAAAACCTGAAAGTGTTTAGGGGTAGGTCGCAATAATTTCGTCCCATTCTGGAGCGGTTTATATTGTGGACTTTTCTTTCACCTTCCTTATTAGTGAAACATCTTGATCAGTCCGGAAGAAAAAATGACCACTCCACGCAAAAACTCCTTTGTCACGGTGAAGGGTTCTTTTTAGCAAATACGTTCTGCTCGAAAGCTCTTTTTGCGAAACCAGTAATACTGCGGTGTCCTTAATTTGGAATGCTGATTGTTCTTGCGGAATATTTTAATACGTCTGAAAGAAATGAGATTCGCGCTAGCTCATGGATTTTTTCTTGAACTACACTTCAATTACGTCAGTGGGTAAAGGACCTTTTTTAGTAGTAAAGAGCTCTTATTTCATTTTTTCACCTTAAGTAAAGTTAAATAGGAACACATTGAAGACATTTCTCCGACTGGACAGATAATAACAAACATCATAGGTACCCGTATACGGCAACTGCCATGACAATCGCAATTATCGGCGCAACAAAAGAACGCAAAACGAAAGCACCCTATATTTTCCAAAGAATAAAAATGCAAAGAGTCTGTGCATCATTCTTGAGCGGACGTTCGAAATAAAAGCCTGCTGTAATTATGATATTTCAAAAGAATGGAGAAACAACGCTTAATAAAGAAAATATGCGGTATACAATAAAAGCGTTCGTCTTCTAGTGTTCTTTTGTACTTCGCGCGAAAGGAAAGACGATGAATGCACAAACTCCTCTATTATTTCAGTACCTGCATATTCAGGATGTTGACATGTCGGTCCTTTACTTCCATTGTCAAACAATCGGAAAGGGGAGACGCGACCAAAAATAGTTTTTGAAGAACAATCCAGGCAGTTGAGAGTCAACTTCTGGACGAATTCTAATAAAACTTCGATTTATTTAATAGCTCCCCTGAATTCATAAAGTATTTAGACCCGTTCTTGCGGAAAGCACGATAATGCTGAAACTGGCGCGTCGCGTGACTTTAATATGCATAAGATTTACCGGCATAATCGCTTGTGAACTATAAAAACCGGTACAACGTATTTATGGTTTATACCGAGATTTAGGTTTCGATCCAATTTGGTATCGGTATAATAACCATTAATCTTTCGAAATATATTCCGGTAATTTATTAGATGATTTACTCACCACGGGAGATAGGACGGTAGGTAGAAAAGGGATAAGGGCGGTAAGTAGGAACATATTTCCCAATTTGTTGGTAAACCTGACTCCCCGTGGACCTGAGTTTCTCGTTTGTTCTTCTCTAAAAGCCTAACAATGTCTCCTCACAATGCATGTTCCTCGTAGACTCGTTTAGGAAACGGATACGTTTTAAGACTGCTGCTGTGCATATTTGTCACACATCTGTGCTGGCGTATAAAAATGAGGTGGCTCGCTTTGCTACGTGAAGCTCCTTTGAAATGACGCTGATTTTATTACAATACATAACTATAATACGCTACATTAAGATTTTTGTATAAGAATGACAGGTATTGCAGAAAGTCGGTAAAGTGAATTAACTTCTAGCATTCAAGATTAAATTAAAATAACAATGGCACACTTTGGTCTAGACAATAATAAATAAAGTTGTTTAGTCATCAATGCATTTAAATTTATCTATATCATGTGAGAATTATCCAAAGTTTCCCGTAATTATAATTAATTATATGTTAGTAGAGTAAAACTACAGACAGCTATCAGTAATACAATCTACTTGGCCTAACGAAATCAAGGAAATCTGGGTTGAATAAATACTCAAGCAAGGAACTACATAAAGCAAAAATAGACACATAAATAATTCTATTTGCGCAACAGATCCAATAACAGGGCAATTTAGTGAAAGATGACAATGAATACTAACACATGTATATACAAACATATGCATTAGTATAGTCTATGAATCCAATAACAACTAAAAAGTAAAATTTTGATCAGAGTTGCAATAAACACGCTATCGAAGATTATAAGGGTAACTTAATTTTATTAGGTGACTTTAACTCGAGAGTTGCAAAAGAAGATAGATGACAGAGGGCAATTGGAAAAGGTGATGAAAATGAATTAAATATAAACGGCCAAAGATCAAATTAATTCTGGATTGATAATGATATTATTATTATTACCAATACGTTTTATTAACACAAGAATATACACAAAATAACAAGGGAAGTACCACAGCGTAACGAGAAATATAACTAGAGAGACTACATAATTTACATGTACATAATTTATCTGTACAATCATCGACTTTCCCAAAATTATGGCAGAAAACTAGAATCTTTCCAATATTTAAAAAGGGTTCAAAATCAGAAGTTGCTAATTACCGACCCATATTCATTTTGTCCAACTTCGCCAAAGCTTTGGAAAATTACGCCTAATAACCTTGTCAGTATTTCGCAATTCATTTGTGGGGAGTTGCACGGGCGGGGCTAGGTTGATGTGGCGTATACGAATTTTAGTAGCGCTTTCGACAGCATTGACCAAGAGATTTTACTGGAAAAATTAGACTGCTTTGGTCTTGCTGCAGCCTTCCTGCAACTTTTGGAATCCTATTTGAGTGATAGATCTAACTATGTGCATTATAATGGTTTTAGGTCTCACGAATTCCTTCCTACTTCTGATAATCCGCAAGAATCCAACTTGGAACCATTGCTTTTTGTTGTGTACATTAACGATTTGTTGCAGCATTTCTTTTGTCCAGTTCTGGCTTACGCTTATGATATTAAAATTTATAGTTCGATTGCTAACTGCGGTGACGTCCTAGACTTGCAAAGAAACATCGATTACATGGCTGAATGGTGTACCAAACACAATTTAAAATTAAATATTAGTAAATGTTGCTTTGTTTCATATAC
>JARFOC010001231.1:0-16065 GCA_031763485.1 Osmoderma eremita | reverse complement strand
AATGTATTATCATTCTACAACGTTGACATTGTCAACCATTTACGTTTATTTAACTATGGTAACGTTACATTAACGTTGTATAAACGATGGTGTGCTTACTGGGCTGTAGAATTGATTTCCGATATTGCAAAATAGAATCGATTCGCATTAAAGTATTTCTCTAATACCCATGGTCCATTTGTGGTCACTGTTGCAGTTTTGACCGCTCTATGCGCACGGTGATCGTATTGTTTGTTACCTAACATTAATTTCTGCAGATAGTTAGTAAGTCTGTTCATTACAACTCGCTCTAACTCTTTAGAAATTGCACTGAGAATACTACCTGGTCTGTAATTGCTGACATATTGTGGATCTGAATTGCTATACACAGGTATAAACGCCCATGTCTTAAATATATTTCAAAAAATTTCGATGCCAGTAAGTTTTGCAAGTGATACACTTAGAAAACAGGCACTCCAGACAACACTTGGGCGTCAAGATCGTCCAATCACAGGTATGCACGTGGAAAAATAATGTTAGTTCTTGAGGTTCTCGTAATGGCTTCCAATCCTACCGGAACCGCGGATTTGAAATAAAAAGTCAAGCCAAAATGATTCGGGCTATCATGGCATCTACTTGACATATATGGGCCTTAGAGGACCTCGGTTTCTGCTATCCTTCTGGTGACTCGTCTCCACCTCTCCAGGTCCTTGGCTCGTCCTTGGCTCCAATCTCTCACCACGTCTTTTCTGACATCACGTAACCATTTTTTTTCTAGGACGACTTCTTCTCCGTTTACCTTTTTCTCCTCCAAACAGCAACTTTTTGGCTAGTCTTTGCTCCGGAATGCGGATTATGGGTGCTAACCATCGCTCTCTTTACTGTGTAAATTTTGATTTCCCAAACATGGTCATTACTTGTTCATTTGTTCTTCTTCTCCATAGTCGCGCTAGCAGTGTATCCACCAAAAACCTTTCTCAACACCTTCCTCTTCCATATTTCTAATTTCGTTTCTGCTTGTTAACATACCATCGCCAAAATGCTCTTTCAATTTCTTCTTTTTCTGTTATTGTTCCGTAAAATTCTCTAAAGCATTCGGAAATTTCGATACTTTCGTATCACCGTCGCGCAAGAATGGCATATTTTCCACTGCTAACTCTTCTATCTATACATCATTCATTTTAAGAAAATACCGTTGATCAAGATTACATACGACGAAAAGAGCTGTGTGTGTATACGAAATTTATGTTGGATGAAATGAAACATTACTAATCGCTACGTTTTTATAATGTCAGTTGTCAAATTTCTTCGTTGGTTTTGGTTGTGTATTTGGTTGGTTTCTCATTTAGCATATTGCATTAAAAATAGTTCTTATCGGAACTCGATTAATATCATATTTACGAAGACGAGGTATTTTTTTTCAATATTGATACACAATTGTACAATTGTGATTAGTACATCTCTGACATGGCTGAAGAAGGGGCCTTGAGCAAGGTGTTGACCATCTTATGAGTCAATCAAAAACCCTCAAGGGAAACGCATCAGCCGCGTTCAAAGGCTAATGGCTTATAATTATATATACAGCGGGAACAAGATAGTTCTAAATCGGCAACTATCAAAGTAACCTCTAAGGAGTTAAGGCTCGGTGTAGCAACCGTATGGAGAATTTTAAAAGAAATAGAATGTACAGGAACTGTACGTTCACCTCAAAAAAACTCGAACGAACAACAACTTGCGAAGCCAACATGTACATTCCTTTTTCTTTCGTAATGAATTCCCAGCATGCACTAAAATATGAAACGTATATGCAATATTGATTTTGTAACAAGATTATTTTATCATACTCTTGTATACTTATCATTAATACAGATGGTACCTTGCCAGAACTAAAACGGACAACTTTGTGGAAAATTTTAATGATGTTGGGCTTTGAATGGGAGAAACGCAGAAGAAACAATATATGCATAGAACGGCAATATATTGTTCTATGGTGACGTCGCTAGCTAAAAAACATCTGGAAGTTTCGTGCTGAGTGTAGTAAAATATATTATTTAGATGGGAGCTGGGTTAACGCAAGCCACACCAAACAAAACGTATGGAAAGATATAACAAATCTTTCTCTAAGACAAGCTCTTATTGAGAGGATAACAACTGGACTAAAAAATCCATCAGGAAAAGGAAGTACAATTATAATACTACATATTTGGAGTGATAATGGTTTTGTTAAAAGTGGGTTGCTATATTCTCAATAAAAAAAACCTCAGATTACCACGAAGAAATGAATGGTGAAGTATTTACAGAGTGGTTGAGATATGTTCTACCCTTTTTAGAAATAAATTGCGTAATTGCAATGGATAATGCACCATACCATTCCGTCAAGGCAGAAAAAATACCAACAGCTGCATGGAAAACGGATGCTTTAACTAATTGGCTTGTGTCAAGAGGAATTGCGTGGGATAACTCATATTTAAAAGGTGATCTTCTGGAACTCACCAAAAGCTATCTAAAAAATTATCCGTTACCGTATCGATGAGATGGTAGCAGAAACTGGTCGGACCACTTAAAGGTGGTCATCATATCATTGTAATTTAAATCCAATAGAACTGATATGGGCTCAAGCGAAGGAACATGTAGCTGCAAATAACACTTTTAAATTAACTGCTGAAGCATGAACGAATTGCATCAAACACACCATTTCCGAAGAAGGTAAGATGTATGAGCTGGATAACTTCGTAGAAGATATGATGGAAGAATTTATTATTACCGTCCTCACTAAGCGATGCTTCCGAATTATTAACATAAAAAAAGATAGAAGTAATTTTCACACCATTCTATAATTGTGATAACTGTAGCTCTTTTAAAAAAGGAACTATTAAAGTATCTCGTAGAAGTCTATTTTATTTCGAAGTATGTTTGAATATGTGATTTCTAATAAATAAAGTATAGAATATACCTGAAATAAAATTCTTTCTTTCTTCGTTGGATTAAATAAACTGAAATAAACGTAAACGTACATCTTTCTTAAACATTTTACCAAAATATTTGAATTTAAATTTAGTGTTACTTTTAAAGAAATTGACAAAGGTTATAATAGAACTAACATTTTACTTTCAAATTACCCGCCATTATTTAATCGAGTTAAATTTTGGCGGTGTTATACTGACCCCGATTGCAGCGCTATCTACTATATTCTTAAAGTGAATGGACAATATTGGACTATATATACATTCACAAGACTTTCCGAACTTTGTTATCATAATTTTTTATCTTGGTGTTATTGTATGTAAATTTTGTTCCTTTAATTTTTTAAATCTTGAGTTGTCTGCTTTGATTTATGTGGTATTTATGTAATTTTTCATCTTGAGTGTTTCATGTAATTCAGAATATAGTATCCAATATGAAGGCAGTAAGTAATAAACGTTAGGAGAACATATCTGCCTAAATAAATTTTACTATTACAGCTAATGTACAAGAATATACTCTGTTGGCCACGACAGAGCTTGAATCCTTCTAGCAATGTAAAATATCGACATAGTTGCCACACCGTTATACTTATACATATGTATATATAAACTGCTAGTACGGCGCGTGAGGCCAGTATCAATCGAACACGAGTTGTATGGAGGTTGTGTGCTTGTTGAATAAAACGCAAGGCGTATCAATAACGTGAAAAATACGAGCTATTACGCAAATAAATTGCCCTTGAGTAACGTCAATATAAATGGTGTGCGCGAACCACCGGTGTTACTAGCATACTAAGGTACTGCTACAACGACAACTGCTACTATATCATGGTGGGGGACCAGCGCAGCACGTTTGCATTTGGGAGTTTGCAATTGAGATCCGTGATATGGCATCGCTGCTTGATGAAATACATTACTTATAGACGGCTTTCAAATTCAGAAATGGTCTGCGCTGTATAACAGAAACTAGGCAAATGTTGATGTTAATAATTCGCCGCATCTAAATCAGTAAAAAGCTCCGTTATTATGCCCTAATAACAATTTACAGATATACAGGATACGTACCGTGTAATTGAGGTATGTTGCAGTTGTCATAATATAACAAAATTATGGAATAGAAGTCAAACTATTATGGCACCTTTAAATATCTGTTAAACGTATAAGCTGTACAAAATAGTTAAATTGCCCATGCAATTCTATTGCAACCTGCATTATGATTACACTGTATCTTTTTTGAGTAACAAGGTTATCTGAAAAGATATTGACTGGTTTTATATTTTTTTCATTTTCAATTATAAACTGGCTTTGAGTTGTATCAAGTTTTTATGTGTTTTCAACAGAATAAAAGAAAGGACATAAAGCTTATCGGGATTCTTCTGTCCTCCGTGATGACAAAATAATTTCTATAATGAGGTTGTGCTTCCACCGTAAGTAACATCTTTTCTTTCTATTCATATTAATTTTAAAAACACAATATTCTTTTTCTTGCAATATTAGATGTGCGAGAATCTTCATAATTGATTTTTTAAATTCTTATTGTATTTAATAAAATATATAATTATCTTTGTTTTACTTTGCAAACAATTCTCAAACCATCGGCTCTTGCCCTAACAAAACATTGAAATGAATTCGCGAAATATGTTCTCGGAAGAATTTTATCTAATTTTAACGATTTATGTTTCTCTCTGCGACGAAATTTTCAGAAACTTCCTAACTAACCTAACTCAAGTACGCTCAGAACTTTTTCCGTTCAAGTATATAGACGAAGCGTTCAGAATGTTCAAGCATTCGAACTTCGATATCAAATATTTCTTTTTCCAATTACTCTGTTCTCGGTATGCGCAGCGGGAGAATGCAACATCACTTTATCACGTAGACAAAGTTGCATTTCAAGTGTACGTGATTGTTACAAAATATTATATAATGGTATGTGATAGCTGTACATGAACTTCGACTGACGTGAATTGATATAAATGGATGTAGTGAGTTAAATTTAAACACGCTCGCCAAAAAAGCTATCTTCGTTTGGAGTAGAGTGAAACCTAATTGCAACTGTTACACGGTGCTTGAAGGAATTCTCATGGATGAATTTCATTTGAATTTCTACAGTTTGGAAAGGTATTACCGATACGTACAAACGAAATGACTTCCCGTAATTAATTTAAGTAGGTTTTCGTTAAACGCCAGCAATTTGAAGAATCTCGCAATTCTCGAGGCGGGCAAATCGGATATATTAGATTTTCAGGAATTCAAGCTATGGAAATTGAAATTTGCGCTCTGTGAATTACTTGGATATCGTACAAAATTTCAATGACGAGGTTAATCGATTTCACCACCATACGGAAAGGAATCTACATCCACAGACGTTTAACTCGGGATGGGATCCCTTTGCGCGGACACACAAAAAGTTTTAAAAATATATATGCAGAAGGAAGGTCTATTTTAGATGTGAATTGCCGTTCGTATTTCGTCATCAATAATACTTAATATCATCTTATTGCCCAGCTAATAATTACACGTTTCAATGAAACTGTTTCTTATATGTTAGTCTTTAGCACCTTCCGATCCAGTTGCTTTGTCACACACCGATATTTCGAAGATTGAGTGGAAGATATCAACTTATCGTTGTATGTATGTATGTATGTAGAGTAAGGGTGGTAATACATTGCAGCCCTTATTCTGGCTGTATTTACAGCTGGCTGTTCAATCCGATTCAGTGCAGAATACCAGAAGGCCTCAGGTGCAGACCCCTTGAGTTGCACAGTGCAGCACAATTTGAGAGTAGGTGGATTAATGGTTCATCATATCCCCACAAAATCTACAATCGGCTTCCTCTGCCATTCCAAGCCTACTCAGATGTCCCTTCATTTTACAGTGGCCTGTGAGGAGCCCTGTCAATAAGCGAATGTTACTTTTATTTATGTTGATGCATTCTATAAATCTCTTACGGTTGTGGGTTCCCAGAAGAGTTTTAGCTTGCATCATTCCCTGGAGATTCACCCAGTATTTGGATTTTCTCTGCCCTTCTTCACATTTAAGTTTCTCCAGCATTGTACTGCTACTTATCCCGCAAAAGTGTTCAGGCCCCGCGAATGGTATTCTAGCTTCTTTTCTAGCGAGGATGTCTGTCATTTCGTTTCCATCCACTCTTGTATGTCCCGGAACCCACAAAGAGTTACCTTGTTGTTTTTGCCCAGCTCGTTTAGTTTTCCTAGGCACTACTAAACCATCTTGGAGCTGATTATATTTGAGCTCAGCGTCCTGACGCCTGCCTATCGTTGCTTTCGGCATGTTTCCGCAGATTGACGAAACTGACTACATTTATTTACTTTCTGGTTTGCTTTAAAGAAATGTTTTTCGGGTGTTGTCGGGTTGTAATATTTACGAGGATGGTATGGGAAATACCCATGTTTGACGACACCTGCCGCTTTGTGCGAAAATCTTCATTACTCACTATGAGTACTAATCTTTCGTCGACATCTATCAAAATTTCGGAAAGATTCACGGAGAACATTAATTTTAATGGCTGTTGAAAGTGACTCAGTGCACGAATTTTTGGAATCATGGAAAAAGAACAATACCGGTCAGTGATTTTAGATGGGAAAACGTGTGCAGAAATCAATAACAAGTTGCATGCAATTTATAAGAATCATGCACCATCGATGATTATCATCAGGTACTGGTTTAATGAATTTAAGTGTGAACGAACCTCCATCTTTGATGAGGAGCACCTAAGTCGCTCTGCTGAGGTGATTACGGACAATATGGTCAATAAAGTGGATAATATCGTATTAGCAGACCGCCGGATGAAGATAAGAGAGGTTGTTAAGATCTTAATTGAACGTGTATAATATATGTTTCGAGATTCGCGAGGTATCATCTTAATAGATTATTTGGATAAAGGAAGAACGATCACGGGGCAGTATTATGCTCGTTTATTCGACCCGATTCGACGCCGAAGTAAAAAGGAAAAGGCCACACCTAGCGAAGAAAAAAATCTCCTTTCATCATGATAACGCCCCGGCCTACTCATCGGCAATTACGACAGCAAAACTGGCTCAGTTACGGTACGAAGTATTACCCATCCACCATATTCACCAGATTTCCACCCCTATGATTTTTTTCTTTCTCCTAATATGAAAGAATGGCTTGCTGCAAGGCGGTTCATGTCGAATGAAGATGTCATTGCGGAAACAGAGGCTTATTTTGCATAGTTTCACAACTCTTATTATTTCGATGGCTAAAAAAAGTTAGAACATCGTTGCCAAACAATTGCGTTGTTTTTCTGAACAGGTATCTGAACTTGCTGACAGCTTCTTCAAAAGTCAAAAGGCTGACGCTGCCTCATGGGTCTTGGGATATAGTGTATACCTACTCCGGTTCGTTGATCGGTGAATATTTTGCTCCATTGAGCCGCATCCTTTATAGGATATATAGGATCTCCCAAATTTAGTGACATGTTAAAGTATTTTAGTGAAGGATATATATAAAAATTCTGAAAACAACTACACTGGTCTAGGACAAAGTGATCTTTCGGAGTAAATCATTTTCACTTTACATCGCTTCCGGTTGGCAGGAAGTCATCATTAGGGTTTTCAACAGAATGCTATAATTTTTATTGAAAATTCTGATTCTACAAATTATTCTAAATACAAAATGTTAAGCTTTACCTATTCGCAAATGTAACTGATTTTACATCTTCAAATTTATGTAAGAAAATCGTTTTCGTATTTCATTCCCCTGAAGGCGCAGACTATGGAACGTAGGTGTCTTGCATACTCATAATCTGCAGTCACTGACTCGAGGGAGAGAGGCTACCGGCTGTAAATTCTTGATTAAACTTATGCACAACTTATGATGTTGGTTTTGTTGTTTCACAGCGCGGACCTTTTTCCTCGGATTTAGTTTTCATCTCTAAAGCAAAGACCAACATTCTCAACAAAGTTCCCTTGACCAACAGAAACGCCAACAAACAAACGATTGACCCATTTCGTTAGAGATTCAGTTTGAATTGTTTATTGTACGTACACCATCTTAACCTATTTACATTTAAAATTCATTCCATTATTATTCAATAATGTATTATTATAATTTCATCGAAGCACTGTTATCCTTTAAGTGGATCTTTTATCTGTTGCTATTTACACAGCTAAGTTTCCATCCTCCATAGCACTGGTTGTGAGTATTATTCGACTGTTGCTCTGGCGACGGAGGTACCTTCAAAAGAAGGCTGGTGTATTATGATTTAGTTCCTCCGATTTAGCTTAAAGCATTACTATGTATGCATGTTTATTATCTGATTATTCAATTCAAAGGCGTATTTCTGCATCTAATAGCAATAGCAACAAGTCATTGTATAGTACACGGAAACGAGAAGAACTGAAAGTTCGTTCATGGAAGCCATATCTGAAATCCATCCCAAGGTAAGTAAAGACGCCTAAAATTAAGTATAGTATAGGAAAAAAGTAAAAAATATTACCTATTGATATTATTACTTTCATAGCACCCAGCTCAATTCGCATTCAATAATATCCAGAGACAAAAATATAAGCAGTGTACACATATATCACTAACAAAAACGAAAAGCTTGTATGAAACTCCAGTTTGTTTCTCCGGGAGAGCGTCAATAAACAAATCCCATTATACGCTACCTGAATCCGATAGGGCGGTTGACGTGGCAATTTGGGCCGACAAATCAGTAGAGAGGCAGGGGAAATTCAAAACTCGGTCCAAGGACGCGTTCAGGATTTGAAGTGACGGGTGGGTCCTCCCGCTGCCAAAAGGGACAACCGAATTTCGTACATATGTAAGTCCACTAAGAAAGAGAAGTTTCTCCTACGTGGACCCGAGTCAGTATGTAAGCTTTCTGTGTTCGTACACTATGGCCCGAAATAAACAGTACTGAACTTATAATTCTCTTAATTCTTTAACGTATTATTTAGACCTTATTAAATGTTCTAAATGTGTCTAGTTCAAGACAAGCTTCATAACGAAATTTTAAGTTGGTCGTCATGTTATCGAATAAGGGTTGTCTCAGTTGTGCGAAAAAGGCTAGAATGGCATGGTTTGTGGTGATCGTTTGATGACGGCATTTGTGGTCATTCCCCAAATGTATGCGTCTGGAGAGGTAAGGTCTGGCGAATGTGAAGGATGAGGGTCAGAGTCAGTAAATCGTCGAATGATTTTGGTTAGAAAATGCCTCTGAATGAATTAACGAGCTGCGGCAGCAGTATGACAAGTTGCCCCGTCCTGCAGAAAAACTGGGCCTTGAAATGCCAAATTACGTGCACCACCGAATCGGCGTAGATCAGGGATAAAGCGTGTTAAAATTTGTACGTACCACCGTTGATGAAGTGTGACTTGTCTACCATTCTCTTCGATAAAGTACGGAGCAATGATTCCGTGTCCCAAAACTGCACGCCAGACCCTCACTATTGCATTATGTGAAAGAACTTCTTGAACCTCATCGGGTTTGGCAAATTCCAAAAATCGATTTGTGCGCGATTCATATGGCGCGACAAATGAATATGTGCTTCGCCTGGAAACCGTACATTTTTAAGAAATTCAGGATTTTCATATTGTAACGCGAGAAGTCTGGCGCAATATTCCGTTCCAGGATGTAACTGTTCGTGCTCCTGAATCACATACGAAAATGCACCAAACTCCTTCAGGATTCTTTGCAAGGAAGTTCTGTTTACACCAAGTTGCAACGCTCTACTTCGCTGACTGACTTTCGGATTTCCTAGGATCTGCTCAAAAACGGGTTGATGGTTGTTGTTAATGTTAACTGTCCTTGGACTTTTCGTTAGCACAATACACCGCCAGTATTTCTGAACTTTTCAGCAACCTTTAAAATTACGGCGTTACTCGGAGAATAATTATTAAACTGTTGTGTGAATTTATCACATAGGTATCGTAGACTTCCGCAGTTGAGTCGGCCGATTCCGTATGAGCGAAAATTGCTCCACAAGAAAAACTTTCTCCTCGGTACTTAACACCATTCTTAACAATTAGGCACTACTAATTAATTGCTTAATGTTTACTTCACAGATCTATACTATCTAATGTGAGTATGACAATCCGCGCATAGAGACACCGTCACCTTAGCTGGAACGAAAAAGCCACAAGGACTCAAGTGAAGTGAATAAGGAGGCTGAGGAGTCACAGAAATACTTTTACTGGCTAAAAAACCGTTTATGGAAATTGCTGTATGACAAGTCACATTGTCATGATGCAGGATTCAATCACTCTTGATGTTTGGTCTCACACGCATGACCCTTTTTCGGAGTCTTCGGAACCTCGGTAAAAATGTTGATTAACTGTCTGACCTTGAGGCACGAACTCTTTGTGAACGATTTTCTGGCTATCAAACACCATGCTCTTGATGTTTGATTTGCTCATTCTTGCTTTCTTAGACTTTGGAGAGTCTGAAGTGTTCCATTCCATGCTCTGGCGTATTATTTCCAGATCATACTCGAACACCCAACTTTCATCACCAGTAATGACACGTTCCAAAAAATTTTCATTACTTTCAATCTAATCCAAAAAGTCAAGGCACCATCCTCTCCTGATGCCCTTTTGTTCCTGCGAAAGGTATTTTGGAACAATTTTCGAGCAGAACTTTCTCTTTCCCAAATCATTGGTCAAAACTTGATGAACGGTGGTGTGAGACAAATTCAACTGTTCCCCTTTCATTCTGACCGTCAACCGACGATCTGAACGCACAAGATCGCGGATTTTGTCGACATTGCCATCGGTTCTTGCAGTTGAAGGCCTTCATCGACTCTCTTCCTTCTGAAAATGCCTTAGACGATCGAGAAACCTGGGCTATTGACAAAACACTGTCTCCGTAGGCCTGCTGAAGCTTTGCAAAAGTTTGCCCAAGTCTGAAGCAAAACCTGAGAGCACACCGTTGCTCGCAATTAATGTCTCTCATTTGTATAACCCACTACGAAAACCGGGTTCACGGCAAAAACGACAACGAACAACGAACAAGCAAATGATTTGATCGAGTTCAAAATTGCACTGAGCGCGTATTACAATGTCCATTTGTCGCCCCTCCATGTCCCGTGATACCCGTGTTGCCATATCAAACGCTACGTTGTCAGTCTCATTACTTAATTTACACACCTCGTATGTTCCTATATTAAGTAGGGAATGTCAAAGTAACGGTAACTACAGATGATCAATAAATGATAAATCAATTATTAAAAAGTTACTCAATTAAATTGTTCAGCTATACAAAGTTAACTGGAGTAGTTATAGTTAGTAATAACAATTACAGAATTTCTGACGTGCCACTAGAGGCAGCCAGATCCAATGACACCACAAATGCAAAAGGTAAAAATGAAACCCTTTTTTGATACGCACCCTACTCGGGGTTGCACTGGCCCGCTTAGTGGAGACGGCTGGGTTACAGAGTTGGCGCCACTTCCGTTAAAAATTGCTCATACCCCGAGATTCTACGTACGGAAGAACGGAGATGAATATCGTCCGGGATAGATATTTCTTGCAAAATTCATTAAGTAAGACAAACTTTGCTGTGTAGCTGATATGTGTATTGATATAATTAATAGCAATGACAGGTTTGTCCGGGTGAAGCCCTTTGAAACCGTAAACAAATAGATGGGTGATAACTCAACTTTACACCAGGGTACAATGTGGCTGAAGGTCATTAAATCATTTAATTAAGTTAAGTAGTTTACCAGTAAAGAACAATATATATATATATATATTTAAACAAATTTATCGATGTGTGCCAATTGACAAATAAATGGATAAATCCGACCTGTTTAATGAGTTCGTGCCTGAATCCAGGTGAACCGGTTTCTAGTGGAAGGAATCGGCCACTATTCGGCTCGGCAGACCGCGTCCCACTAGCTGGTTGGTGTGGATTTATCCCCAAAATTTCCGATTGTGATTGGCAAGTACCACAATTATGGTAATCCCCAAAGTTAAAGGGTACAAATAACAAAGAAAAGAAGCCCTAAAAATACATTTTGGTATTACCACGTGTCATCAACAAGAGAAAAACAAAGAAAAAGGAAGGATTAGCAATTAATACCTGGGTGGTGAGGGCTTCGTTTATGCTCCACGTGTTGAGCCTATTAATCCACAAAAATCTTGTGAACGTTCCCCAATCGAACATGATATTACTATTGGATATAATCCCTGTATTTCAGGGCGGATTTCCCATAAATATTTCCGCAATAATTACTTTCCAAAACCAATTGCTCCGCAAAATCCAATAACAGGTGTGACTTCAAACACTGGGCGACTTAAAAAGAACGAATTTGACCACTAGTTCGCTTACTACGCCCAACCCCA
This sequence comes from Osmoderma eremita, assembly GCA_031763485.1. Classification (NCBI taxonomy): domain Eukaryota; kingdom Metazoa; phylum Arthropoda; class Insecta; order Coleoptera; family Scarabaeidae; genus Osmoderma; species Osmoderma eremita. The sequence continues at coordinate 3,796 of JARFOC010001231.1, read as the reverse complement.
GATTTTTCTGATTTGTCAATTTCTGTGGCGATATCCGATAACACATCGCTATCGACCGTCGCGTCTAATCTATCCACCGCTAGATGGCCTTGGTACCCCCAATCCGCATGGATAATTTATTTTATTTACAAAAATACGTCGAACGAAATCGGCACGTTACAAATTTTACTTATTGTTAGTTACGAAATATTATGCAATTTTGGGTCATGATTGTTTGCGAATATTTCTAATATGTGCAATTAATTGTGGGAGTTATCTATTATTTTAGTTTTATTTATCATTTGATAACAGCCTCATTTCTCAGTAAAAATAGCACGCAATACCTAACCCTCCGCATTTCGGAAATGTATTTTGTGAGCACGGATATAGGTACATACATGTAGGAAATGTAGAGACGGTTAGGGGAAAGCCGAGCCCATTTCACAGCCCTTTACCGGACGATATGGTCCGATCCCTAGGGATTATTACATCTAATCACAACGACCGAATCACGTGCGACAGTTACATGTACGCACTCCACATTAGGCACGCACACATAGGCGGATTATATTAATTTTTAACTCGAAACATCCTAAAATCACGATAACCCACTTTCGGGGTTTAGCCAACTCCCTCGCGTCAGTATATTGTTTTAAATAAAAGCGGAATCAGTATTCAGATGACCGCGTTTAACGTACTGCTACCCTTAGTTCATTGTCCCCACTGTGGAACGAGCAAAAGTCAATGTCCAAGAAAAATGTATTGCTGTATCATGTACGCATGGATGTACACATACATTTCTTTGTTTCATTTTCATTTTCATACGGCAGAAATGCATGACGTTATATGCAAATAAGTTTTAAGGGTAATGCGTGCGTGATTATTGTACTAAAATTACAAAATTTATGAGTTCCATTGCTAGTTACTAAAAAAGGCCCTTTATAATACACTTTGTAACACGAGTAAAACGTTTTTATAACTTTTAATACAAACATCGATTTTCTATTTGCCCATAAATCGGAAAATAATTGATTTCTATTCTCATCGTAATATTTATGAAAGGTTAGTATCGTGCTATTCAAAACTCGAAATTTATTGCATTCTTCATAAAGATCACAACCCGGAAATTGGAAAATTTCTCTAATCAGGCGAAGTATGGCATCAACACATTTAATCGAATGTGTGCAGCATGAGTTGTTTTCAGAAAGCTGGACGTTTGTCATGGATCGGACTCTATGAAATGGTCAATATTTCCTGTATGGATTTTTGTTATATAATATCTTTAATATCCAGCAAGGCCTACCTACACCACTTACAGGACACAAACTTAAAAATAGCACAGTGTACAGTAACAAATACAATTAATACATAACTATAACGATATAATAATGTGTTGTATACTATAAAAATAACTAAAAATAAAATATAAATGACTAGTTTAATTAAATAAATGGATCAGGGTAAAGAGTGTTCAGATTTCGGATCATGTGTGTAAATGGAGCTTTTCTCAGAACATTGGCATTGTATCTAGGAGCGTGCAAACTTTCAGTAGAACCCGTGTTATGATTAGGTGTGACGAAGTATATCTGCGACAATAATTTAGGTGCATCAATTTTGTGTCGCAGCATTTTTTATACAAATGACGCACTATATCTTTTCCTTCTTTGTTCTATTGATGCAAAATTATGTTGTTGAAGAAGATGATCATAGTGTGTGCCTCTAGTCGGGTAAGTACCATTAATTCTAAATGACATGTATTTTAAGAAACGCTTTTGTATACGTTCCAGTGATAATATTAGAGAAGTGTATACCAGGTACCAGATTACTGATGAGTATTCTAATTTACTTCTTACGAGTGAGCAATATACTGTTTTTAAAGTTATAGGGTTTTAGAAACTGCGAGACGTTCTGATCAAAAACACGAATCTCTTTAATGCTGAGCGACAAATTGAATTATTGTGCTCCGACAATGATAATTTACTACCAAAAAGAACTCCCAGATCTTTAAATATTGATTTTCTGATGACAGTAATATGATTTATTTCACATTGGTTTATAATGGAGTCAGGTAACTTTGTGTATGATACAACTGCATATTTATCAATATTAATTTTTAGACTATTGTCCACACACCACCGTTATATGTTAGTAAGATTTGATTGCACTTCATTACACTTAGCAACACTACCAATTTCTTTATATATTTTCAGATCATCGACGTACGTCAATACTTCCTAGTCCAATGATGCAATTAAGTCATTAATAAATAAGTTAAAGAGAAGAGGACAAAGATTCGAGCATTGCCCCACGCCGGAGCACACTCTGAAGCTACTTGTGGTATATCCATTATCCATAACATAATTAAATATATCTTTCAGGTACGATGATAATAATTTCACAAGATTGCAATAAAGGCTGGAATGATTCGTCCAAGCTTCCAGAGTTGTGGAAAGGTGCAAGTTTTTTGTGATCAATTAAAAAGGTATGTAAGCGGCTGTGCTTAGTGAGAAGCGCAATTACGTATGAGATAACTAGGAATATTGTCATGGCCTATTCTGTGAAATGTGTGATATCAAATACATTAACATTGCTAAACTTAGATTGTAATTTTATATTAAGTGAATTAACTTGAAGTGACTGTGTAAAATGAGTACCAAATGCCCGCAATATGTCCTGCGGATTTTCAAATTCCTCATTGTTCCATGTCATTCGTCCAGGATTAATCTAAGCTAATCTTTTCATAAGCTGCTCATGATTCATGCTGGCATGAATCATAAGCAGCTTATGAAAAGATTCTACCAAGATCTGCGTAATATGAAACAGTTTCTAGACTCGCGACCTATCCATACACGTATGCTCAGATGTCACCGGGGTGCGAGATACATTGTAATTAGCGCGATCTAGCATATTTGCATTTAGCCCGCCGGCCTGCCTCGTCGCGCGCAACGCTGTAGCACGCAGCACGCCTATCTGAATCATTTTGTATCTGTCTATACGCACGCAAACTTCTAAGAAGTGATTGTCAATTTCGGATCCACTATGTTAGTTTATACAACCGCAGAACAAAACATTGTATATTGCTGTAAATTCCTACCAAAGCACGGTCGATCTACTTGCCGTAGAGTACGAGGATCGTCCGATTCCTTCGCTTTCGACGATTGAAGAAATCATCAAAGCGTTTAGGAAATTTGGCTGTGTGGTCGGGAATGCCGTAAATGCCAACAAACACATGAACAGCCTCAAATCCCTATAATACCTCCCGAACGGGAGGGGGAGAAGTTATGGTTTATTGGTTAAGTTGTCGTTATTTGGGCTGTTTCCACCGTTTGTTGGATTTAAGTGATCCGACGTTTCGCCAATTTGTCTACTGGCGTCCTCAGGGTAGTCTTGATAAGGGGTGCTCCTTGCCAAAATCATTCTGGTAAATATATGTGAGAACCAATTTTTTGACAACTCATATACCTTTGACAACTCATAGACAACTGACAGATCTCTATGCAGTCTTATCCCCTATTTATTCTGTCTCCCGTATCGTGTTTGCCGGTTTTTTGCTTATGCAGTTCTTAATCATGGGTAACGAGACATCTTTTATTTCCAGGCTTGGTGTGCTTATGGCGTTTGGTGTTGTGGTCATATACGCTGCTTCCTTTAATTTCCTCTCGGTGTAATTTCCCTCTTTTGCTAGGATTGCCGCTTTGTCCCAATTAATCCTATGTTGTTCTTCCCAAGCGTGTTGTGCAAAGCGTGATTTTTGCGTTTCCCCCAGTCGGACCAGTTTTTGGTGTTCTCTGATTCTGACTTGCAAGGGTCTGCCTGT